>VDFB02047230.1:299088819-299126917 GCA_007258455.2 Sequoia sempervirens
AGAGAAACCCTTTGAATCATTATTATTGTTCAAAACATAATTTGAGGGGTTGGTACTCCTTGAGATAGATATCTCTAAATGAGGGGTTGGTGCTCCTTGAGTGGGTGCTCAAAAATCAGCCTATAAGGCATTGTGAACAGTTGTTTATAAGATTAAGCTAGGAAGGCATTTAGGGAGTAGTTTTTATACCCCAGGAGGGTTTTTGCACTTAGAAAAATATTGTGCCTCTTTGTTCTTTTGTGTTCTTTCTGTTTTACTATGCTATTGTTGTTTTGTTCATTGTTGAGTTATTACTTTTCTCAATTTTGTTTATGAATGATTACATTCAACTCATGAATGCAATAATCAAAATAATATTGAGAACAAATCTGTGTTATGTTTTGAAGTTTTTGAAAAATTGGTCAAATTTGTTAAGACACTGATTCACCCCCCCCCCTCTCAGTGTCATTTTAACTCCAACATCTTCCTCCTCTTGTTTCTTCTTGGCTTTAAATGTATCCAGCTGAGTAGCTAGATTATTTATAATGTCTTGCTTGAAGTCTACCAACAAATGAGTAATCTCCATTCTTGAAACTCCACTGGTAGATTACTTACCCATGGAAGATTGGTAAACTCTCCCTTTCTTTGAAGCTGCTCTAGAATAGTTCTAGCATATTTTTTTGATATCCTCCCAAGGGACTTGGGAGATATCTCCTCCTCCCATCAGGTCCAAGGCATCAATGCAGCTGTCATTAATTCCTCTCAGGAAAAACAACTTTTGTGAGTCTTGATTAAGTGTATGGTGTGGAGATTTTTGTAGGAAAAACATAAACCTTGCAATATAATCCTCCAGGCTCTCATCTTCCTTTTGTTGCATCCTAAAAATGTCACCTCCTCTCATGTCACTGCCCTTGCAATACTCCTTGTATTTCTCAAGTAACTTTGTCTTCATGTCCTCCCAAGTTTCCATAGTATCTTTGCCAAGGCTCATGAACCATTTTAATGCAACTTCTTTCAGAGTGGTAGGAAATAGCTTAAGCCTATGGGCATTGGTGGTATAGTCATAACTCTTGCAGAGTATGTCAAACTAAAACAAGAAGGTATCAGAATCTTCTATGACAAGTCCATAAAACTTGGGGAGTATTGAAGCAGGGATATTTTTTATGTTGTCAACTTCATTCTGATGGGAAATAGGGAAATGAAAAGTTGGTTGGTTAGGTCTATTTCTATTTTCATCACCCATTCCTTCTTGATGTAGTTCCCAAGCAAAGGGATTCTCAAGCTAATTTTGGTCTTTAGAGGAAACTTCAGAGCTAGTCAAATCATGAAATGCATCAGCAAAGGGGTGTGGATCTCCTTCTTCTTCTTCTCTTGGAAAGTTCTGATATTCAACTAGTTGGAATGGATTAGGATTATTAGGAAGGAATCTCCCATAAGCATCCCTTCTCCTTCCTCTATGCATGTGATATCAACTCACTATCATCCAAATCACATAAAGAATTGGTAAAGAATAAAGGGGGTCATTACTTCCTAAATGAGGGGTATGCTAAGAACAACTTCAGAAACACTACAATAAGAAAACTATCAATGACTCCAAAGAACTTCCTATTTTGACACCATCCCCGACAACAACACCAAGAATGTTGGCCTCCTACAATGATTTAACAACTAGGCCTTTACAACCACGATTCAAAGATTGGACATCTAACCTGAATAGCTATTTCAATCATTATGAAGGTACATTTAAATTGTCAACCCAGGCACATGAACTTGAAATGGTTCAGCATAGTATGTGCACTAGGAACCCAAAGTAGCCATTTTCATTCTATAGCTAAGAAATACATAATGTTGAAAGTAAATTGCTTGGAAAGGAATAACATAAATTTTGAATGTCAACCAACAACTACACTAAGCTGAAATGCATGATAGGAATGAAAATCTGAGCAAACAAATAGGAAACTACTCTATCTGCTTTGGTTGCAGGAACAGTCACAAAATGGAATTCTAGTGGCTGTAGGAACAGTCAGTGCCAGATTCTTAACTAATTACTAAACATAAATTAATAGCTCTCCTCAACTAAGCTAAAGAATGGATTGCTCACCATGTGGGCCCCCTTAGATGAGTATCCTCTACTACTAATGAAAACTCAGATGCACAAACTTAGAACTTCATTTTATTCATCAAGAAACATGAGTACAATAGAGCAGTGTAATTGTATCACTGAAAACTAAGAATGCAAGTACAATATTAGATCGTGCAACCTCATGAGAAGGAACATCTAATCCTTATGTATACTACCAACTAAGCAAGGAAGTCAACTCCACAAACTAGGAGGATGCCATTTTAGGGAAAGCAGAGAAAGTGGAGCGGCGACGGTTACGCATGCATGGAATATGGTCTGAAATGCAAGTCCAAATGTAGATTTAGCACAACAGTTACACCCACATTTTTTCAATAGCATTAAAGTCCACTATAAGGTGATTACATTTTATTTGCATGGGGAATCTCCTATCGTCGACCTCCTTTGACCTTTGAACGATTCCCCAGTTGGACATTATGGTGTATGCCCAGGTGGCAATGTCTTTCTCAATTTAACATCCTCAAATTATATTTGCATGGCAATGTTAGCATGCATAATAATCACATATCTATAACTACCTTAAAGAACATTCATTAACCACATGCAGAATTAATATAGATAGTCCAAATAACATTTCAATTCCATTAAAGATTTGTAGAAATAAGATTAGGCCCAAGGTCTATAGTTTTGGGGGAATATCATAAAAAGTATCAAAACTTAACATCAAGGTCCATGACAACTTCAACAAATAAATCATAAATTTTACCCAAAATTAGACCATAAACTAGGCTCATCAATAGGATTGGTGGTAATGGGATTATTATAGGGTCTATGGATGGCATCTACTTTCACATGTTCATTGGATGAAGTTACCCCTATTATCATTGAGGTATCATCATTAAATTTCTTGCTAGAAGTATGTATCCAATGGCTTGATAGACATGATTTCTATACATTGATAAGTTGGTTCCAAGATGCCTTGTTATTGAAGGCCTAACCCCTTTCTATTTCATCCCATACTTTGAGTTTTTTTGTTTGCAATAGGATTGAGTTGTTTTTAGAACAATATGTATATCCATCTTTGGACAGCCATGACTCATTATAACTATCTGTTTTATCTTCTATGAGAAGGATAAATCTCATGAAGGTGGTTGGACCAAGTTGATAGGATATTTATGCTTTCTCCTTGTTCACATTTATTGTTGCTTGATAGTTTGGGATATCAATGTGATACATAGTAGATTGTGTACAAACATCCTTGATGTGATCCATGCCATATATTTTATTTTATATGTGTCCAAGGGAGGTAAGTGTCTCATGTTGGGAAATACAGGTTGTTGGAGTATGGAAGGGAGAAACTTTGATCTCATAGTCATGGATGGGATAGAGGTGGTTGAGAGGATTATTTTTGGCTTCTTGGTCATAGATAGGATCATGATCAAATATTAGATTGGCTTGGATCTAGATTTTGGTTAAAATTTGGATAATTTTGAACTTCGTGACCATCTATAGGAGTTATTGAAAACTTGGTCTTGATTTGAAATGATTTTTTACATGTGCTAGACTTTTCTACTGACATAGATCTAATGGTTAAGATAATGGGATGGAATTTTAGATAAGGATGGGGGATTCATAAATGGACTTAGGATTTCGGTATGACAATAATCAATTTTGGATAGGTGACGAAGTGCATGCTAGTGTTTGATCTAGTATATGCATGGTGGTAGAATATTCATTGATAGATCTTATAGACATAAATTTATTGGATTTTTTGCTTCAAATGTTGTTTATCCTATGTGATTAATGCTTAGAAAAAATCTTTAGCAGATAGACTAAACTAATCAAGTTCCCAAGGATGGGTAGATTTTGGATATGATTGGTTGGAGGATTTGGATGAGGTAGATGTTGTGATAGATAAAAATGAATTGAAAGATTGAAAGGATTTGGAGGTTTTAAAGGATTTGGATGAAAATGATTGGGATGATTTGGATGATATGGATTTGGGTGATGATGGAAATTTCTTTAGAATGATGTTTCCATAACCAATGTTAGGATGGGGATGGCTTATGAAAAATGAGATAGCTAGTACTAGCATGTACCCAATTGAATGGATCTTGGTTATCAATGGGTGGGTATGAAGAATCTAAGGTAAGATTGCTCATAAGGCTCTTATCAATGGTGTCTTGGTCAATGATACCATCATCACAAGGATCATATTCAAGTTGGTTGACAAGACTATCATCCTAGTCATAAGCATATTTTAGTTATTTACAAGGTTATCCTCATCATAATTATTTTCAAAGGTTTTTTGAGATTGGTTGTAATGTGAGGACTTATAGGAGTAAAATGGATACATCACCTTCATGCCAGTTCAATATATTGATTGATGATTGAATTTATAAGATTTAATTTTTAGATTATTTGGATTTAAGGTGAGCTTGGGATTCAAATTGATTTTGGATTGGATGATAATTGATGCCAAGGATTGTTTTATGGATTAAGGTCATATTGAGATTTGATTCTTCAAGGGATTTGTTTAGATTATTGGTCTTTTGGGATAAAAGTTGGTTTGAATCAAGCTGATTTGATAGTGATTGGGATTAATTATATTTGGATTGGTTGTGATTAAAGGGATAATGGATCGCAAAGGGTGATGAAAGGGGGTGGTACCTTTGGTTGATTTTGGATAATTTTAGGGGATGATTTTGATAGGTAGTTTGAGGGGACTATTTATAACCTTGGAGAGCCTAATTATTATTTAAGGACTCCAAGAGATGGATGAATAATGTGGATGCATGGATAAAGGATTGGTTTGGGTGGATTATTAAAATTTTCATTATTAAGTGATGCAAAATTTGGATCTTAAATATTTTTGTTGTATTGATTGGATTTTTGGAATTCATAGATAATTATGAGATTTCAATGATCGATTGGATTTAGGCCCTAAGGATAGTGAAGGTTCCTAATCCAAAGTGACTTTTAATTTGTCCAAGAATGGCCCTCAAGGTAATGGGGTTTTCATTATGATGGTTGCTATGGGATGGATAAGTTGGAATTGTTTGATGCCTAAGGATGTACTAAGGCTCCTAGGTTTGGATGAGATTGGATGATTGAGGATGTAGGATGTGGATTAATTTGGATAATGGATGTGGTTTTGGATTTTGAGGATTAGGTTGGACTAGGTGTGTTGAAGATAGACCAAATTTTTGGGAGTTGAATTGGAGAGTGGATATGGCCTAAGGCCCCAAGGACCTAAGGATTGGAATTGGTTTGATGAACTAAAGTTTCAAAGGGTGTGGATTAATGACATTTAAAGGATGGATGAATGTTTATGGGGATATAGGTTTGATTTGGATGAAGAATAAGGTTTAGTTTTAATGAGGGGGGTAAAGTCTAATTTGGATGACTTAGGAATGGATTAAGGTTTTGGTTGAATTTAATTTGGATGAGGTATAAGCTTTGGATCAATTATTAATGTTTGGGAATCAAAATTTTTTTGGTGATGGGTATGAATTAAGGTTAGGGGAGGTTGAATTTAGTTTGAATGGAAGAGTAAGGTTATGAGTATGGATGGAAGAATGTAGTACATTAGGTTAAATATGGATAAATGTTACACCCCGTGTATTATTACCTATTTACTATTACCTAGTTTGGTGAAATGCTTTAATATATGTGAATGTGTTTTATATATGAATCCTGATCAAAATATGATGAATGAATGTTTGATTCAATTTAATGGTTTATAAAGATTATGTATGTGAAATATATGTAATGCATACGAATGTATTGATTTAGATAACTATTGCTATGATGTACTAAACTAGATGCAGGAATAGGTTCAAATCTCTGGAAGAGAGGGGAAGTATCACTCAGGAGAAGAACTTGGTCTGGTAACCTTTAATTCAGCCTTACTGAGCATACACACACTAACGCCCTAGTTGGTATTAGTTAAGTCAATTTAGTTTGGGTAATGGGTAAGTGATCTTTAGTTTTGGTTGTGAGTGTTTATATTGAATTGTGATGTTATTTTATGAATGTTTGTATTGAGGAATGTGATGGAGTTGTGATGTTAAGTGGAAGTCCTTCCTTGTGTGTTTTTTGTTATATCGATGAGATATATGCATAAATATATATATATATATCTGTGTGTGTGTGTGTATGTGTTGACAGTAAACTCATACATGTGAGTGAATACATACATGAGTATATGTAGGTAGATGTACCTACGTATTCTCATGGACGAATTACCTATATGCATGGGAGTATTGCTTAGACTAAGGTGACATATATATATAGATATATGTATGTATATATACACTTCATGTATATATGTCGATCGATGGTTATGACTATGAGTATTTTTATAAAGATATTAAAATAACATTTATATGTATATATAATAGTATATATATTAATATATATATGTATAAAGTAATATAGTTACATATATATTACTATATATTACTATATAATTGTATATATATATATATACACAATTTGTTATTCTTTATAATGTTTGATAATTGATAAATGTATTTGTTAACCTTGTGAAATAAGTATATATTAATATACATGTATATATATATCACAAAGGATATATATATATATATAGTTGATAATCATTTGAGATGTTTATAAAGTGCAATATATATATATATAGTGTTATGGTTGATTATAGTGAAGCACTTAAATGAAATATAGATGCATATGTATGGTGCAACCTTAGTAAGTGATGCATAGTAAACTAGCGCATAAAGCAACAAAAGACTAAGTCAACAAGTTTGTTAGGCATACAATGAAGTTAAGCGCTGCTATATAAATATTGCAATATGAAATTAATACAATTTTAAACAAATAGAAATAGTCAAACTTGTGCTATTCTCCAAGGCCCCAACTTATGAAATGTGGCATCAATATAGAAGTGAATGGAATGCATAAGAATTTTGTATACTGCGCATAAGTCTAATAAAGCAATATCTTAGCATTGAGACTCAATCAAAAGTAAACTTGGCAATAATATGAGAAGGAATTTGATTTAGGAAAATTGTTGTTGAGCTTGTTGTTCATTTGACTTAGTAAAAGAGTCTTGTTGTCCCTTATAACAAGTCAACTTGAATCCATTTGAATGGTGAGGAATGTTATGTGTTGCAAACCTAAAAGTTAGTTTGATGAGTCGCTGCATGAGGATAGAAAGGTGGCAAAAATATTAACTTGTTTGTAGCCTAAGTTGGTTGCTCACAATTTAGTATAAATAGAGGTGCTCATTCTACCAATTGGAACACTTTTCAATCTGATTATTATGTTGTTATTTTGCTATGTTTTTCTATGTAAGTGAGTTGAGAGTTTGTGAGTTAGAGAGTTGTTGAGAGATTTAGTGTGAAGCTAGTAGTGGAATTTGGGTTGTTCTTAGAGGAAGTTGCAAGCGAGCTTGAGCCATTAAGCTAGGAGGGACGAATAATCAGTTGGAGCTTTAAATAGACATTTTGATTTCTACTCCTTTGTTATTATGTTGGAAAGATTGTTTATTAGGTTTCCATGTTTGGAAAGTTTGTCTTTTATGTGTTTTTTGTGCTTTCATGTCTTTTTAATGTCTCTTGGTTGTTTCTTGTATTAGTGAAACCTTTCTTTTGGGTTTATACATATAGATATTTATACTATATTGGTATTTATATGATTGTATACTAGTTATACTATATGTAGAATGTCAGTACTATACGTAGCATAAGATAGAGTTGTTTTGAGATTCTTGTAGAAATTTCATTTAGATATGAGTTAATGGGAAGGTTGTTCCTAGGGTTAAGATAATCCATGGGCAAGGGGATAACCTTAGAATAGAATACTAATGGTCAATACAAATTGAGCAATTAAATATAGTGAATATATGACCTCACTCAAAGTTACTGGGTGATGAATCTTCGGCCAAATTAGTGTAGGTACCCACTATCTACATTTTTAGTTCACTGTGTGATCCAATTTTCATTCTAGGCTGAGGTAGTCATACATGAGGAAGTAGACTTTATTATAGCTCTGGATATGTAGAACACATCACTCTGCTTAGGAAAGGCTATTTGAAGGATGAGGTTGCCAAACCAATCTCTTCATCGAAGGTAGGGCCATCTTATCAAGTTTGGTAGATGTGTGAGGGATAGCAATAAGCCCATGGTTGGCAGAAAAGCACTTGAGTGATGCTTCTCCTCATGTAGTTGGCAGCCAAGATTTGGGAGAAGAACATTTTGGACCATTGGTATATCTAGTTCATGTAAGCTTGTTGAAGCTATGTATGCAATCATGTCTCCATCTATATGGAAATTGTAAATGTGAAATGTTATCTTGAATATATTTATGTAAAGTGAAATCATACTTATATTATTGAAATGACTCTTTGTTTATGCAATAGAAAAGTTTGGAAAGGTTATGTTTCAAATGGTGTATTTATTATTGAAAAGGAAAGAATTTTTTTATTGCTCATTATGTTAGATGCATAGACTATTCACTTGTGGGTAAAACATAGAAAAATTACTAGGTAGAACAATGGGCATGTTACAATAGATATTTTTGGGATGGACCTAAGTTGGACTTTGAGTTATTCTTAGGAATAACATTTGGATGTGTGTTTTCTTAAGGAAAGGGTAGTATTTTGGCAAAAAGGTTTGCTTAATTTTAAAGGCTACAAAATAAGAATGCTCATAACATAGCACCAAGCAATAGAAGATACAATAATAAGCCTATATATTATTCAAGGGTGTGTTATTGGGCATGAACCCACCAATATACCTTGTCTTGGAATAATGT
The DNA here is from genome assembly GCA_007258455.2 of Sequoia sempervirens. Lineage (NCBI taxonomy): Eukaryota > Viridiplantae > Streptophyta > Pinopsida > Cupressales > Cupressaceae > Sequoia > Sequoia sempervirens. The sequence goes on from VDFB02047230.1 coordinate 299,097,671, forward strand.
GCATGGGCATATGATGGGGCATTAACTATTTTTGGTCACCTAGGATTGTTGAAAAGAAGCAACGAGAGAGCATATGTAGCCTATTCATTTGTTTCAATGGGTACATGGCGAGTAAATTCTTGAGGTAATGTGCATTTGGTACATCATACTCAAGCATGGTTGAAGGTCTTAAGCTAGGCTAAAGCAAGGATTTCTAAGGGCATCTCCAATATACCACAAGGGTACATGGGACCTAATTTTGAGAAATGGAGATATGATGTGTCTAAGGCTTGTTGTAAGAGGTAAACCATCTCTCTTCCATTATAATCCCAAGAAATAAAGTCCTTGGGTGCTTAGCTGAAATAAAAAAAATCATTTTCTAATTAGTGTGTCTTTTGATTCACCCCAACTATTTATAATGTTAGGAAATTAACATGTTGATCAAACCATTTCCGACATAATATCATGATAGAAAAAATGTGTAAAATATTATAGAATAACCATGATACAACTATCAAAGACATACCAAAATATTACACAAGATATACCTTGGGAAAACCCTTAAGAGTGAAAAATATATCCTTCAAAACCATCCACACTCAATGTATTATTCAACAATGAAGCATTACAGTATACTTACATAGTCTCCTTGAATACTTATGAAAAATTAAGCTCATCCAATGCATTCTCCATGTGTCTAAACATGTAACCACACATCCCATACCATGATTCACATATGCACTCAACAAGAAAGCTAAATACAAAATACCATCAAGCCAATTCAACCAACTAGCCAACAAGTCAACCCTAACCACTAGATATGTGTTTTCTAACCACTAAATATGTGTTTTCTTTTGTAGATTTAAGCTCACATGAAACAACCAAGTGGTACAAATAAAACCATGTGTGCACAAAACCATTAACCCCAACATTTACTTTTTGGTACATTTTTTTCCAATATTAAACATTTTTCCAATGTGTGCAACCCACATATAAAATATCTAACCAATGCCATATACAAATTCATAAGTGGACCTAAATAAATATCTAATGTGGCGAGGGTTGGATTGTTGGCTAGTTGGTTGAGTTACATATTTAAAGATATACCACAAATAAATATTTATTTAATATTAACTAAAATAATTATTTTTTTCAAGTGTACAACACTATTTTCTTGACATATACACCATGTTGGAATGCTAGGGTTGGGGTTACCCCTAGGGTAATGAAAAAAGGAAGTTAGCATTTATTTTTTATTTTCAAGATCAACCTAAATGTGAAAGGAGAGTATATGCAACTGTAACTTTGAAATTAAGAAAAAAACCTATAAATTTTTAGTCCAAGTAAAAATGTGTGATTAAATTTAATCCTTGAAATCAAAAGTGATCAAGAAAGAAAAGAAGCAAAAGCACACAAAAATAAAATTGGTCTATATAAAAATGTTCTTCAAACATCATACAAAACCACAAGATTAGTAGTTTACAAGCATATTCTTTGGCTAGCATGATTTCCTACAAGTTTTCAAATTATGAGCATGAGATGATAAGAACAAAGATAATCCAAGTAACGCATGAGATTATTAGCACAATGATAATGAATATAAAGTAATAAAAGCATATGAACATAAAGATATTGAAGGAAAAGTGCTAAAAGAGTGGATCATTGGTTGTGCTTACACCTTGGAACATATAATTGCCAAGTTACATTGAGCTCTTCTACTATAATAATTAAAATGGTTGCACCATTTTAGATCCTAAATATCCAAATAACAAACTAAATGTTAGATTTGAACCTTGATTTAAAATTAATTGGTTGAAACATATGTAAAGGGTCCAAAATTTAACTAGCCATTTGAGCTCTTTATATATAGTGGATGTATATAGAGACACAAAGCCTAGTTTAATCTAAATGTTGATCCCTCTAAACTTTAAGCATTTTCCAAAAATAAGTAGAGATGTTAAATTAAAATAACCTAGGTATTTGAAAAAAAATACTTACATTTTTTAGAGTTTGGTGAGAGGATTCAATAGAAGAAGCAGAGGTGGTTCCACTTGAGATTTAATATCCTTAGTCAAAGGTTTTGAGCACTAGTTACAAAGCTCTTTCCCACAAAAATTAGTGACAAACTAGAACTGAGACTGATGCTATCGATATTTCAATAGAAATGTGGAAGAATTTTCAAGGTTAGATCCTCCCACTCATCCATTTCAAAGACTTAAAAGTGTGATAAAAAATGGAGGAATGCTAATTTAATTATATGTCTGATTACTCTTTTATCCAATGTAAAGGAAAAGTTCAAAAATGTACCCACCATTCAATGTTGCAATATTTTATGTTTCTATTTTAGCATCTTCTATAGAGTCAAACATGTCTAAGGGGACAAAAATTGAGGATGAAGATGGAGTACCAATATATGATGAGGAGGAGGAAGTCTAGATTGTTCAAGTTGTAAAAAAGAAAAATTATCTAATTAAGTGGTCTTTTGAATCTAGTAATGGGTTTCTTGTCACCTATTATGAACAACTTATAATATTAAGGGACAAATTGGTGGACATAGAATGGGGATATGCTATATTGGATGAAGGGAACCACATGAGAAAATAACACTAAAAAAGGATCCCTACTTGGGATTTTTATAAGATAGACAATAATCTGACACACAACGATGCAAGAAATTCACCAAAGATAATCGCACATCCCCTAAAAAAGCAACAAAGGGAGTTCTAAAGAAAATATGAAACACTATTCACTACATGCATGGTCTTTATAGCAGATGAAAAAAGAAAATCACATGGAATGTGACCTTATGATTGATAATATCCAAGCTAACAAATATCAACTATCAAAGCATTTTAAATATAATATGCAAACTATTAGTGGTTATGTGTATCCAATTAGATGGTCACACACAACACTCAAGAATTAAGAAAACATGTATTAATTTAGATAATAGCTAGTATTTTGTGCACCATTCCAAATGCATTGTGCAACAACAACGTAAATATTATGCAAGTAAAACTAATTAATATGAAATAACAATTAGATAATGCAAATTTTGGTATAAGAAATTGGGTCTACAAAAAATGAAATATGATGTGGGGAAGAAGGAAAAATCCTCACCACCAATTTATTCCATACTAATACAACAATAATGAGTAGTTATGAAACTACAATATTATTGTGTATTGGCATTGGACACTAGCTTGGATAAATAAAAAATAAATGATGAATATTTGTGAAACTACAACGACCTTACCAATTACCGAAGTGAGGACTAGAAAACTAAATCTATAATGAATTAAAAAAATTGAGAATAAAAGGCATAAAAATAGAAACCAACTTCTTTGAAAAGATGTAGTTGGCAAGAGACAACCAAAAACCATAGTTAATTAAATTTTAGTTGTCTAAATGGATGAAGTAGATGCACATTGCACGAATGCATCAAATGGGGATTAAGATCCCATTGGTAGATCAATTCAGGTTATAGACATATATTAGTCCAATATCAAGTGTGATGTGCCAATCCTTAAGGGATAATTAAACCTAAACCTCTTTGTAGATTGGGTAGAGTAGCTTGAAAAATATTTCAACATGGAAATCTTTGAGGAAGATGATCCTAGGAGAGTCAAGTTTATTGTCACTGAAATTAATTCACATGTTGTCTTATGATAAGATAGTCATCGAAAATCCCAAAGAATGCAAATAAAGGAGAAAGTAATGTTATGGCCTAAAATAATAAAGCATATCAATGAAAAGTTATTTCCCTTAGACCATCAACAAAACTTATTCAAGCAATTTCAAATTTGATCTACAAAAGGATTTATCCATAAAAAAATATAACTATAAATTAGAACAAATATGTAGGAAGAAGAGAAATAAGTCAATGGGCTAAGATTCCAAATCAAGGATAAATAACTTTAACCAAGGTGAGCTCTCTAGATGAGGCATATCGATATACCTTAAAGGTTAACGATAAGTTATCTAAAAATTAAAAGTGTAGTAAGAGGTAGAGGAAGGTTTATCAAAGGTAGAAATTAGCAAGGCATTGTGATAAATGAGGTTTGAAAATCCTAATTGATTCATTAGAAAATCCTTAATATTGAAATCTCATTATAGGGATTGTGTGAGTAAGTTATTTCTTCTAATATTGTGACAAGGATTTGTTCTAATTTGTGGACCAAAAATTTGGGTTTTGTGGTGGCAACCTATGCCATGGTAGAGATTGCATGATTGCATTACCAACCTTACCAATGTAGTGGCAAACCTTTCTCAGAGAGACTTCAATTCTTTGAAGGTCATGCATGTTGGATTATAAATTGTCATTGTGTTTACAAATCTAGAATTTGAAGTACTTGTAGAGAGAAAATGAAACCACAATCGTAACTTTGAAAAGAAAAAATTTAAGAGCTACTTGGCAATTTTTCTCAATCAAATTCTTCTTTGGTGTATTTCAACCATACATGCAATCTACAAAGGTTAGGTGTATGTTAGCTTATGTGTAGAAAGTGTAGACAAATAAAATATTGTAGGAATTTCCTATAATCTTTTTGTCACTATAAGGATGCAATGATGAATACAAGAACTAAGGGTTATAAAACTTTCAATGATTCCAATTGTTGTTTAGTAAATGGGTGAGAGGTTACAAATTCATGAGAAGTAATCATGGTGGCAATAAATGTAACATAGGATATGGACAAAGTTGTAAGAATTGGAAAATAGGAGGTTTTTGTAAACTCATGGGAGGGATAATAGCCAAAAATAATAATACAAATGTAGACAAGAAATTGTAAAAGATTTTCTGAAATAGCATATTTGACATGTAGATATATCCATTCATAATTGCCTTAGCACTTATGTTAACATAGAATTTGAAGAAGCCTATGAAATATACACAAATAAAAATTGAGCAAGTTGGGGTTACTTGGCATCTTGACAATGGGTAGGAAAGCTAAAGATTTGGCTAAATATAAATTAAAACATGTTAAGTTAAGAGTGTTGGCACTAAAAACAAGTATGTAACATAGAGTAAAATTTGCAATGTAAGGAATTTTGGACTCTACTACCAAAAAAAATAAAATTACAATTTTGGTCCCTATCATAGTAGAAACTACACTAGGCATTATGCATTATTATGTCTTTTGTCTTTCAGTATTTCCAATTAGCATTAGGAGTTTGAATTAGAGCCAAGAAAATTTATGCTTCACTTCTTTTATAATAAATCTCAAGAGGCACTTGCACGAGTTGCATTGGTCCCAAAATAGATATCATTTGCATGTGTGAAGGTCTTAGATTTTTACAATAACTAAAGACAAAATTGTAATGAGACAAATAAAACTATGTCACATTAGACAAAATTATTCATGTTCACATTTTCAAACATAATAAAGATGAAAAAAAAGAGGTTAGTCACATAATTTATAATAGAAATCTAATTCTAAATTCTAAAATCCAATTGTAAATATATTAGACAAACAAAGCTAAGTGAATATCTCGCCCTCTTTTTATTTACATCTCTCTCTCTCATATATATATATATATATATATATATATATATTATTTTTCATTTAATTAGATCTTAGGTATTTACTTGCATTAATATTTTTGCATTTGCATTTAACTAAGCATTATGCATTAGTGTATTTTTTTCCTTTTAATCTTGTAAATTAGTATTAGGAGTTTGATTTGGTCAAAGAAATTTCAAGCTTCACTCTTTCTACAATAAATCCCCAAAATAAATAATATGTGTGAAAAATTATAATATAACAAATATAATTATGTCACATGAGACTAAATAACTCATATTCACTTTTTAATGTAGATTCAAGAACACATACTTTGTAACAAAAATTCAATTCTAAATTTTATAAGCTAAATAAACATTTTTAACTCTTTTCATTTATGTCTCAACTCTATGTATATCTAAAATTGTTTATTACATTTGTTATTTCATTTAATTAGACCGTAGATATTTACTTACTCGTAATGCTTTGAGCGAGGCACACTCAGTCAACATGAATAAAACACAGACCACTCCTAATTTTGGTGTTAAATGCCAATACACTTTAATCAATAAAGTCGCTCTTGACAACATTGATATCAATTGAAACCATTAATACTCATTTCGACCGCTTATGGACATTAAAAAAATAAAAAAAAATACAATGCCCAGAAAACATTGGCATCTAGAAATTGTGGGCTATTTCCATGCTGAACAAGTGAAGAAAAGAGAAGAAATTAGGGTTCAGTTCAGGTGAGAAGAAATTTGAGGGCGTCGATCACCCTCTCTGCTACCAACATCACCATGAAAAGCCGACTCCCAATCTTGAAACAGGTAACCTCTACTACCCACTTTTTTTATTTCTCTTCATTCTTCCTACGCCCTCTATCTTCCTCTGCAAACAACAACAACCCCCCACACACTGACAAGTTTTTACAATTGAATAAATCCATTAAGGCCCTCTGTAAATCGGGCAACACAAACAAAGCGTGGGACCTCTTCCATTCAGCCATTACTAAACGCCTTCCTCTCACTGTTGTAACCTTCAATGTGCTTTTGGACGGTCTTGGGAATGACGGCGATCTCCGTAGAATTTACTTTCTCCTTGCTGAAATGGAAGAGATGGGCATACATCCAGATGTCATCACTTACAGCACCCTCATAAAGACTCTGTGTAAATGGGGTAAAATTGAGAAAGCACATGAGCTCTTGCACAAAATGAGGAATAGCCATTGCTTTCCTAATATTGTCACCTACAACACCCTAATTGATGCTCTCTGCAAGAAAGGTAGGGTAGATGAAGCTTTAGTATTCGGAGCTCAAGTGATACAAGATGGCATCTTTCCAAATACTATTTCATACAGTTGCCTAATTAAAGGCCTTTGCAAGGTGGATAGGAAAGATGAAGCTCAAAAGTTGTTTAAAGAGATGCTAAGAAAAGGTTGCTCTCCTAATGTTGTTACGTACAACTATATGATTGCTGGTTTCTGTCAGAGTAACAGGGCAAGGGAGGCATTCACACTTTTTTATCAAATGGAAGACAGGGGATGTCTTCCTGATGTGGTAACATATAATATTCTGATATGTGCATTCTGTAGGACAGGAGACATGAGAATAGCATTTCAAATGTTAGAAAAAATGAGAGTAAAGGGTTTGAAACCTGATGAAGTGACATGCAACACAATCATTCACGGTCTGTGTAAAGCAGGTGATCTTGCTAGCGCACATCTACTCATGAATAAGATAGTTGATGAAGGCATGACTCCTAATGTAATGGCTTATAACTCTTTGATTAATGGTCATTGCAAAACTGGTGAAATGGATGAGGCCTTAAAGCTTTTTAAAAGCATGGAAATAGTTGGTATTATTCTAGATGTTGTAACTTATAACATGTTAATCGACTGTCATTGCAAAATTGGTCAAATGAATGAGGCTTTAAAGCTTTTTAAAAGCATGGAAATGGTTGGCATTACTCGAAATGTTGTAACTTATAACATGCTAATTAATGGTCATTGGAAAACTGGTGAAATGGACGAGGCTTTGAAGCTTTTTAAAAGCATGGAAATGATTGGCATTACTCCAGATGTTGTAACATATACCATGCTAATTGACACATTATGCAAAGAAGACAAACTTGATATTGCTTTGTCAATGTTAGATGAAATGAGAGCAAAAGATTTGGTTCCAGATGAGATCACATACAACACATTATTTTGTGGTTTTCGCAAAAGACAGGACTTGGAAAAAACCTTATTTTTGATGGATCAAATGCAGAAGCAAAGTTGTGCTCCAAGTGATGGGACTGTTAAGATACTCTGTTGGCTAATTGATGTTGGAGAAATAGAAAAATTAAAAGAATTTGCAAATAACAATGCTTTTATTATTTCTAAGCGATCATAGTTCTCATACCTTGAGAGTGACAGATTGTTGAAGTCACTCTTGTATATTTCTTTCTCAATGTATGAAGTTGCCTCATCAATTCAAGGGTCTTTTTATGTTTGGTGTGTTACTTTCATAGAAACTTACTTTGGTTCACAGACTGGAAAGGTGGACAATGTTATTTAGTGGACAGTTTTTTTCTGTGCCAAAAATTTCATTTTATTCAATGGTTGCACCGACTTGTATTTTAATGTATGAAGTTGCCTCATCAATTCAAGGGTCTTTTTATGATTGGTGTGTTACTTTCATAGAAACTTACTTTGGTTCACAGACTGGAAAGGTGGACAATGTTATTTAGTGGACAGTTTTTTTCTGTGCCAAAAATTTCATTTTATTCAATGGTTGCACCGACTTGTATTTTAACTTTGCGCTTCTAAATAAGATTAAATCTTTTCATACTTTTATATATTATGAAGGGTTTTAGGAAAATTCACCGTCATGACAAATTCACTTTAAGGAAAGTTCACCACCAACAATTCACCACCGCCAAAAATTCATCGCAATAACATTTTTAATATATATTTCCAAGACTTTGAATATTTTTTTGCAAAAGAATAATTTTCACCACATTAATAACAAAAATACAGACCTCCATTATTCTTTTGCAAAAATTCAAAATCTTGAAAATATGTATTAAAAATGTTAGTGCGATTAATTTTCTCGTAGTGAATTTTCCTTAAGGTGAATTTGTCATGACGATGGTAAATTGTTGACGGTGAATTTTCCGTGTATTTGCCTGATACCATTATGACAAATTAAATGAGTACAACTCTTGTAGAGTTACAGCTTGTTCAGTATTTTTATCCTAGTTCATAATTTGAGAAACTAGGATAAAAATAATCAAACAACTGAATAAAGCCCAAAAGCCCTGTTTGTTAAGAATACTGGATCAGATTTTCGATTATGAGGTAATCTGGTGGCAGAAATAATTTGAGAAAACTAATATGACAGAAACTGCACACTCTGTTTGTTAAGTTTTTCTTGTAATTGGAAATGTCATATAATGCTGTTTGCATCTACGCTGGGAACTCACCCACCTTTCAACTTTACACCAGTTTTGCACACCTTCATTTTTCTGCAGAGTGATTTTGTTTGGTAGGGCATGTGATTATTCAGTCATGGTTCGAAAATCTGGAATTACAATTTGTTTGGCCAGAAGTCAGCAAATGTACAAAATAAATTTAAATAATGCATAACACAAAAAGTGAATATAGAGATCATGAGTGACATTACTTAAAATTGGGTTGACTTGGCAAACAAGTATAAATGGATTTTAAAATTCGTGATGTAGTTTAGAGACTACAAACTGTTTGAAAAAATTGGTGTTTTGTTTTTAATTCAAGTCAATTGAAGAGTAAAATTCTTATATTCAATTTGGTCTATATTTGAAAAAAAGTATGTTTAATTTTTGAAAATTGAATATAGGTCTCTAGCGTAGCAATTAAGGTCTTTGAGGCCACAAGGATCTTCATGGCATATATCATTTTTCATAATTTTTTTTTTAACAAACGTCAATAAATCCTTTCAATCTTTTAACAAACAATAAATGTTGCTAAGAATCTATTGGTGAAGATGAATACAACCAAAAATATAAAAAGTTAGGGTTTTATTGTGGGTTTACAAATATTTTTGGTGGTGGAGTTTGCAAGAAAAAATTGTGAAAAGCTCACAAGTTGGAGGCAAGTGTCATTGAGAACATTGAAAGTTTCCTTATAGGACATGGCGCACAAGTATGTTGAAGTTAGTTGCCATGAAAAAATATCATGAGTTCTTGTCAAGAGTGCAAACTATGATCCCAACTTTGAGGGCTAGGGTTGCCATATTTCTAAAGTTGCCACATAGTCCTTTGTCAAATTGGACATTTTTTTTACAAAATATTTACAATAATAGGATTATGTTGACTTAACAATCACTAGAGGCAATCACCATTACAACACTAATGTAAGTTGGCATAGCATAAGTAGGGCTTTAAAACAATTAATTTAAGCTTTTGATCACTATTGTCATGATTGGGTTACATTAACTAAAGCATTGGAAGAAGCAACATAAAATCAAGAGATAGAAAGACTTAAAGCCTTTAAAATTAGTAGAAATGACCCAAGAAATTAAGCAAAAGAATTGATAGCTTTCAAAGGTAAATATCAATACTAGAATATTGGTATTTAATCCAATGGGAGTGCTCATTCCACATCACTAGGAGAGATCGATGAAGGCAACACAAAAGTGCCAACTACATTTATGGCATCATTACTATCCCTCTTTCAACTCATGTCAAGGAGAGATCCATTATAGTTCTTTTCAAAGAAATTATGTAAGATATATAAGGAGTATTGAAGACACCATGAGTTTTTTTAGCTTGTATCAAGGCCATTAATGACTCAAAAGGGTACATTTTGAAAGGAAAAATCAAAGAAAGGATGGCTCTCATTAAACAATAAATTTAGAAAATGAATTAAGTCTTGATAATCCAAATAAAAGTTCTTTTATTTATTTTGTGTGAAGAATATATATAAATACAAATGTTATAACAAGATTTGTATGGTACTCAATATTACATTAAATTCTATTTTTAATTACAAGGGTTTTACCTAGAAAGGATGTTTTCTTATTTTACTTCAAAATTTGGATAAGTTTGATCTTTATACGACTGATAATTAAATAGTTTACTAATGTTTAGAATACCTAAAAATTAATTTGATTATTTTTTTCCCTTTTCAATCAGCGATATAATTAATATAGAAAGGCATTCTACAATGGCATAAGATACTATAACCAACTTTTATTTAAAATTATAGCATAGTTTAAAGTAAATCTTAAGTAAAATAAAACATCTCTTAAGAAAATAAAATAGCACTTAAGTAAATAAGAACAACTCTTCAAATAAAAAATAAAGCAAACAATGTAAATAAAATAAAATAATTTCACAAGATTAAATCTCTATTCTCAATAGGAGCTAGGAGAGTTTTCATACTAGAGGCATATCATACTATCAAATGGTGTGTACCCAAATCAAGTAACTACTTAGCTAATGCCATTTCATTATTGAGGAGCCTCTTACATAGAAATTCCTTGTTGGAACAAGAGTTGCCTACCCAAAGCAAGAACCTTTTCCCATACAACTCTTCAAAAGTACTTACAATGGAAAAGTTTTAGAGGACCAACTACACAGGTTCCTAAAGGTGCATAATGTGTAAAATTGATGAAGAATATGTGGATCACCTACTAGTTGATTCTCCTTTCATAGTCAAATGTTGGTAGTGGCTTTAAGTGAAACTAGGTTGGTCTAGTGCTATCTCAAGTGATGTGCTAGAAATCTTTATCTCTTGGCCTATCATCCAAAGATCAACCATTTTTTAGGCATATGGATCATCAACCCCCCCCATTGTTGTGTGGAAAATTTGGAAAGAAAGAATATGCACTTTCTAGAAAAGGGAGTTGTTTAAGGACTTATTTATGATTAAACTAAAAAATGCAATTGAGGAAGTTGTTAACAACAAGGTTCCTTTTTAATGCATGAAAAATAAATCAATCAATTTCTAAGATAATGAGCTCCTAAAAATATGGAATGGGCGTAAAGGTCTCCCTATTAATGGGTTTACAAGAGCCAATTCTTTGTCCAACCCTAGGACTAACATAAAATAAACCTTGTTGCCTACAGGCTAGTGTAAACTAGACTTCAATGGTGCCTCTAGATAAAATTTAAGCCTTTCAAGGGTAGGTTGTATGATTTGAGATCATGGTGATGTCGGAAAAAGTGTGTTGTGCACCTTGCACAATAAAAATAAAAATACCTAATGTAAAATAAATATTTTACTATGGTGCATCTTAGAGATGTGGATATCACAACGTGTTAGACATTCTTAGGAACATTTTATGTTATATATGACATTACAATAAATATTTAGTATGGGTGTAACATTGGGAAAATAATTAATATTGGAAAAATGTGCTACCAAATATTTAATTTGGGGATCATGGTTTAGTGAGCTCATGGTTTTGAGGCACATGGTTTACATAATACCATAGTTGTTTCTTGCAAGCTTGTTTCTATAAAAGCAAGCACTTTGAGTAGTTGTTGTGGTTGGCTTGTTACCTAAGGTTGGATTGATCATTTCTTGTAGGTTGCATATGTGACTAGGGAAAGCATGGATTAGGATGTATGGCTACATGGTTCTTTTTCTTTGTTCACATCAAAGAGTGCAACTAGGGTTCTTGATGCTTTAGAATCTTACAATAAGACTTTACAAGAGTATTGTAATATTGTTCTTGACATAATGCATTGAGTTGTGTGGGTGCTTTTGGACATTAATGTTTGTTATACACCAATTGTAGAGTTACTATTTACTATTACTACATAGGGTAAATTTGAATGTAATGTGAATTTTGGAGATGAATATATTATGTTTGTACCTTGTTATCAATATGAATGTTATCTCATTTGATGATTGTCTCATTTGATGTTATCTCAATTGATGTTATTCGTGGTGAAATACTGCATATATAAGTGAATGAAAGGTTATTGAATTATTATTATTCTAGCTTTGGGGATGTCTATGTATAATACATATGTTATGAACAATTGATCGTCGTGTGCATGTGTTAGTGGATGCAGGTATTTGTTCCATTCCTCCAGGCAAAGGGGAAGTATCACTTGGGAGAAGATCTTGGTCGGGTAACTGGTAAAGGTAAACTATTTGAGCATATAAACACACCACATTAGAATGATTGATTTTAGTTAGTTGTGGGTAATAGGTGGGTCATCCTTACCCGATATGTCTGCATTTGAGAGTCTTGTTTACTTTTGCATGCACTGGGTGATGTTTATCTATTTTGAGCTTTTGAGATCTTCTTGTGTTATTACGATCATGGACAAGTGGGATGTACGTGGAAGTATGTCTATATATATATGCACATGCATGTCAATGGGATCTAATGACACGTATATGCATATGTATAGACATACCACACATAAACACTTATCAATATGATGGCAATCGTGAATGGATATATGTGAAATGGATGTGAACATATATATATGTATAGTATATACACTTATCCATATGTATATGTATATCAATACACACGTACATTGGTGAATGGACACACTCATACGAATGCATCAATATAGATATACCTACACATATGTGTACATAGATGTATATATATATATATATATATATATATATATATATATATATATATATATATATATATATATATATATATATGTCAATAGAGATTGACTATCTCTTATTCATTAAAGCCAATTTATAAGGTTGTTTAATAGTCGATAGAGACTATGAATGGAGGTCGATTTAATAGCTTGTGACTGTTAATGTAAACCAATTACCATAAGGAATGACACATGATTTAAGTGGTTGCATTACATTTGATATTTCTGTCCAATATATGCTTGATTTGGTCGACACCTTAAGAGAGACCAAGCTTGACTTTGTCTTACGTATTTAATTTCTTAAGTCGATTCATTCACCAGATAGGTCGATGGAAACCTGTTGTCATAAAATGGGAATTGACTAAGTTTGGTCACGCCAAATATGAAGGAAATGAAATAGGAAATAGTGCCACCTTTGCGTTCAATTTTTTGTAGATGTCTTCTTATTGTGGCAATCTGAATTATGCATATGCTGATTGAATAACTCTTCATATTGTTGTCACAAAACTAGTTGACTTGTAGGTGATAATGTTGAGTATTTTCTTGTAAATTTTCCACCTTATTGTTGAGTTTCATGTGTTTCCTTGCATGGAGCTTGTTGTCCATTTACATGCCTAAACTGTAGGCTTTGAGGTTGCTTGATTGCTCTATAAATAGCTAAACCGTTTTATTTATGAGGGACACATTCTTTCCCAAGAGATTATACATCTTTTGCAATTCATTATTTCTGAGTAATTACCAGCCATACTTGTCTTATTTTATGAGCGAGATATAGAGAGTGTTCTATTGTGAGTAAAAGGTATCATTGTTGTTTGAGAGAAGTAAGCTATCAACAAGTGAGATAGATTTGTTTGGGAGTTCAAGTTGATTATCAAGCTAATTGCTGATTGGGAAGGGTTGCATTGCTGTCTTTAGTGGGATAAGCAATAACAGGCATGAGGATCTCTTCTTCTTTGTTATTTTACTTTGATTGATGTGTCTTGCATGCATGGTTGAGATGTCTTTTCCAATATATGCATTAGAGAATGTAGATTATTTTGAAAAGGAAGTTAGAGCTATTATGTTGTTTTCATATTGTGTTTTTAAGTACTCCATAGTAGTAGATGGGTGTTTATCATAGGTATTATATACTAGGTATGATTGAACATGAAAAACACATTTGGTGTATTTAGCTAAGTTATTGATTTAACTAGGAAAGCTTGTGTTTACTCCTAGGAGAGATAATCCAATATGGGAGGGATTTGTTTACTTACATGTAAGTAGGGTTATCCAAGTAAATAGGTTATCTTTGGAATGATGGACTATCCATAGAAGGAAATACCTAACTTGTGTAATTACTAGTTAAGTAGGTTTATTCCAAGTAGATTAATATGGTTGTAGGTTATCTGGGATGATGGACTATCCATTGAAGGAAATACCTATGCATAGCTTAAGATAGCCTTAAGTCAAATCAGCCTTGAGTAGTGTATGTGATAGATGACTTCATTTGAAGTATTGAATGAGAACACTTTGGCCAAAGTAGTGTGAATGTCCGAGAATCCACTCTAGTTTGTGTGACAATGAGACTGCATTGTCAATTCATCGTGATCCAGTATTACATGCTAGATAGAGATTGTAGGGTTACAAGTTCTAGTTATGTAGGACACAACACTATGCTCAGTTTGTTGTCATTATCAATTACTCTACCAATCTCTTCGTCAAAGGGAAGGGCCATCTATCTAATGATAGATGTGTGGGGGACCACATTAAGAGTTTGTGGTTGGTGGGAAAGCACGTGTGATGCTTCTCCTCCACAATAGGTGACGGAAGAACCAAGATTTGAAAGGAAGGATCCCAGAACATCTTAGAGCTATTAGTTCTAAAGCTCTTTAAGTTATGTATGTAAATGTCCGCTTTCTTATATTGATGTATTTTATGAAATGAAAAGGAATTCATGTTGTAATATGTTATGCATCTTGATTGGAAGTTATCAATAAAGAAAAGAATTTTTTTATTACAATGGCATGTTACTTGTTTATTTACTCATGTGGTGTAAAATTGGAAATTTTAACTTTGTTAAAGGGTTAGTACGTTACATGTGGTATTAGAGCTACCAGGTTTAGCTTTGGAACCTATGAGCTCATCATTCTTTCCATCCAATGTTATCTAATGTTGTGAATTTTCTTGTGCTAGGATGGTGCATCTCAATTTAATGGCTCGAAAGTCAGTAATCGGAAACGAGTGCTACCTCAAGGCCAAGAAGGAAAAATAAGTCATCGTTAGAACCATAGAGGGAACCAACTACAATAATGCTATCTGGTTGAGTGACACTGAAACCTTTAGTCACACACTTTCTCGGATCAATGATGTTAAGAGGAAGATGAAGATGGAGGCTATGCACAATTACCTACCAACCATCTCACCAGAAAAATCTAAGTCATTACCACTTTCTAGGTATATGCCTTTAGAAGAAAGTGTTAGTCTGACATTCATCTTTAGGGATCCTAGAGTTCTACCATTGGCTGAAGTAATAGCAATTTCTTCAAGTAAAGAGTCTGAGGGGTATGTACCACGAACACCGCCATATGGGAAATGGTCTCATGAAAAAATTTCTGCGAAAAGGGTTTACTATATTGTTGATGAACACCATATTGACATTGCCTCTCGTAACTAAGTATCAGATGATAAATTCGAAGGTTAATATCCTTTTTGGGATAGGTACAAACAAATGAGAGATGAATAGAAAGATAGGGAACAACAATTGTCTCAGTTTGTAGGTTATACTCCTTTAAGTTATGTGTCTAAGAGTGAATCTGAAGGATACTCTTCACTCAACTATCTATATAGTCACTCCATGTAATAAAAAGGATATTGAAATCCTCAAGAAATGAATAAAATTATGAGTTTATCAAAATAAGTGTGTGCTTAATCTTATGTAGAATTATTGTGTACATATGAATATTTATTTTTATGTTTTCCATAAGATAATTGATAAACATAATTTAGTCTAACATGGATAAAACATTCAGGTAAAGACCAATCATATAAGCATGGTGAGGACACGAACTAATCCTGGTGGAAGTCAAGAGTTTAGACAAGAAACCACTAGAGTAGAGGCTAGGCTTGACCAAATCTTGGCAAGGTTAGCTAACCTTGAACAAGAAAGAGTTAAGAATAGGGTATAAAAGGAAGTACCTGTTAATGAACATGAGGGAGAAAATTCTTCCCATGGGCATAATGAAAACCATAATCATGAGTTCTAAGGAAAAATCACCTACGCCATTTGTGGAAAGGAATAAGAAGCTTGTGGTTTTCGAACTTTCCAGGGACATGAAGAAGGTTATTCCACCTAAGTTTGATGGAAGTGTTGAAGGTGATGAGGCTAAGGTGTGGCTTGTTCTAATGGAAAATTATATTGAAATACGAAACTATGATGAGGTTACTAAAGTTGTGTGGGGTGTGTATCAGTTAGTAGGGGAAGCCTCTAATTGGTGGATGAACAAGAAGTTGGAACTCAGTATCAACTCATGGAAGCTAACATGGGGAGAATTTGTTGATATTTTTCATAAAAGATGGCTACCACAACTGTACTATGACCAATTTTTTTTGAATTTCCAAGGTTTGAGGCAAGGTAACATGATAGTCAACGAATACTAAGAGAAGTTCACCCAAATTTTGCGTTATGTTCCCATATATCATAAGGGTGAGCGCTTCCGTATTAGGAAATTTATAATGGGACTCAATAGTCAAATTGGAGGAGAAGTGGATATGCATGGTCCAACAACAATGGATCGTGTATATGAAAAAGTAATTAAGTAGGAGCAAAAGCTTAGGGCTAATTCCACTTGTCGAGCAAGAAAAGAGAAAAAGAAGGATGTGGAAGTTCCTAACAAGATAGTTCCTAATAAGGAGGAATTTGTGCAAAATTTTCCAAGGAAAAAGGGGAAAATATTCTGCAATAATGGAAAAGAGATAAGGAGAGAGTGGAAAAGGAATTATTCTAGCATGGATAATACCAATAAGGCTAGTGATAATGTCAACAAATCTAGAGAAACCATAGGGAAAAGAGGACCGCCCACAGGATGCTTTATATGCAGAGGGGATCACTATGCTCGTGAGTGTCCCAATAAAAATTCTGGATCACAACCATATGGTAATCCATTACCCACTCAACAAGCAATGTTCCAGCATAAGATACATGCAATAGTGGACGATCGACAGGCAGAGTACCAAGTAATTCCGATCAAAATGCCAGGTATTATGTTTGGATTACCTATTTCTATTCTTATTGATACTAGTGCAACTGAGAATTTTATTTCACCTAGAATAGCTAAACAATTATCTAGAAAGGCAGGACACATGGAAATGTCTTGGAATGTAGAATATGCAAACCAAACAAGAGCAAAGGTGGATCAATGTCTATTCAAGGCTAGGATAGAACTACCTAGTTTTACTATAGAAGTTAACCTTTATGTCACACCTTTAGGATCATATGATGTTATCCTAGGTATGAATTGGTTGTGGAAACATAGGGCTAAGGTAGACTACCATGCTAAGACTGTAGAATGCCTAGATGATTTTGGGAATCAAGTTAAATTCCATGGGATACCTAGGGAGGTTAAGGTTCGACAAATTACCACAATGCAACTTATAAGAGCGAAGAAGAAAGGGTGTAAACTCTTTGTCGTAAAAATTGAAGAACTTGGGAAGGATAGAGATGATTCAGAGTTCCAGAGTTTACAAGAACTAGAAAATGGAGAAATAAATGAAAATGGAAAATCGGATATGGGGAAGCATCCAATATTAAGGAAATTTTTGGATGTTTTTTCAGAGGAGTTACTAGGGTTTCCTCCAAAAAGAATATTTGACTTCTCTATAGATATTGTTCCAGGGTCATAACCTATTTCTAAGGTACCCTATAGGATGACAACCACTGAACTTATGGAACTTAAGACACAATTGGAAGAATTGTTGTCGAAAGGATTGACAAGACCAAGTGTATCACCTTGGGGAGCACCAATCATCTTTGTTAAAAAGGATAGTACATTGCATTTGTGCATCGACTATCGTATGCTTAACAAAGCTATAGTTAAGAACAAGTATATGTTGTCACACATTGATGACATTTTTAATCAAATGAGGGGTGTCATCGTATTCTCTAAAATAGATCTAAGATTTGGATATCACCAATTAAGGGTTAAAGATGAAGATATCTTTAAAACTGCATTCAAAACTAGATATGGTCACTATGAGTTCATTGTTTAACCTTTCGGTTTAACAAATGCACCTATAGCATTCATGAACCTAATGAATAGTGTTTTTAGGGATTACCTTGAAAAATTTGTACTAGCTTTTCTAGATGATATATTGATTTATTCTAGAAATGAGGAAGAACATTGCAATCATTTAGAAATGGTCCTACAATGTTTGAGAGAACATAGATTGTATGATACACTTTCCAAATGTACATTCTTCCAAAAGAGGGTACATTATTTAAGTCATGTGATTTTGGCAGATGGAATTGTGGTATATCTATCTAAGATCAAAGCAGTAATTGAGTGGTCTATACCTAAGAACATATCAGAGGTAAGAAGTTTCATGGGTTTGGTAGGGTATTATAGGAAGCTTGTTGCAAACTTTTCTAAGATCACTTTTCTAATTACTTCTTTACAAAATAAATGAAAGAGATTTGAATGGTCTGAGAAGTGTCAAGAGGCTTTTGACCCACTCAAGGAGAAATTAACCACTGTACCAATCTTAAAAGTACCAGATCCTGAAGGTAGCTTTACTATTATCAAAGATGCATGCAGAGAAGGGTTAGGAGGTGTACTGATGCAAGATGGTCAAGTAATTGCTTATGAATCTAGGAATTTGAAACCATATGAGATGAATTATGCATCACATGATTTAGAATTAGTAGTTGTGGTTCATGCATTGCAAATGTGGAGGCATTATTTGCTAGGAAAACCCTTTGAGTTAAAAACTGACCATAATAGGTTAAAGTACCTTTTTACTCAAGCTAATTTGAATGCTAGAAAAAGAAGATGGTTAGAATTAATAGCTAACTATTATTTTAATATCAATTATATTAAGGGAAAGGAAAATCAGGTTGCCAACGCATTAAGTCGAAGATGACACAATGCTTCTATAGTAACAATCCAAACCAATTTTAAGAGGAAAGTACTCCAAAAGTGCAAGGAAGATGAGTATTACTTGCAAGTGAAGCAATTACTCACTGATAATCCACAAGATTCTAGGTATAAAGGTTTCCAATTTGAACCCAATGGATTATGTAGATACAAGGGTAGAATGTATGTACCCGACGTAAAGGAATTAAGAAATCTGGTATGGAAGGAAATACATGAAGCACCGTACTCTGGACATCCTGGAGTGACGAAAATGATGGCTGATGTAAAGCCATTATACTTTTGGAAGAGAATGAAAGGAGATGCTGCTAGAATTGTGGCAAGGTGTCTTGAATGTCAAAGGGTGAAAGTTGAGTATCATCATCCTGTAGGCTTGTTAAACCCACATGATATACGAGAGAGGAAGTGGAAAGTCATAAGTATAGAATTTGTGCAAGGATTGCCTATGTCAAGAAATAAGCACACTACCATTCTAGTGGTAGTAGATAAGATTACAAAAGTAACACATTTTATACTAGGGAACCTAACTGATAAAGTATCTGTCATAGCAAGAAAAATTGTGTAGGGTGTGTTTAGATTGCATGGAATTCCTGAAAATATTATTTCAGATAGGAATGCATGAGTCACTTCTAAGTTTTGGAAAACCTTGTTTTTTGCATTAGGGACTCAATTGAATATAAACTCAACGTATCATCCAAAAACTGATGGAAAAACTGGTGCAGAAGCACCTTAGGTTTAGTAGGTTAAGTGAAAGTTGTAATTTTGATTTTCTTATGTTGGTTTTATGTAATAAGGTCATCTAGGACCATATTGGGTGTGTCAGATTCCATATTAGGCTTTTAGGAGTGTTGGTGGGTCAAGTTTCTTAAAGTTGTCAAGTTTGCAAAATGTTGTCAATGTGGTAAATGCTGCAAAACATGGAATATGAAAAGACACAAGTGTAAATGAAGGAATTAGAACAGTTGTAATTTGAAAATTAGTTGTAAATAGTTGGTACATATTTAAATAATCCTTGGAGGGTCGAAGCCAAGGTTGGAGAGGTGGTGGTTGTTGAAATTCTTGAAGTTGGAATAATAAAACATCTCTGTTTTCTACATTTTGAAATGTTTTTCTCTATTCTAATGAATTGTGCGGATTTGTATGACCTCACCATGGCCTGAAACCTATTGGAATTGGTGGTACTATGAATCTTTTTTATTCTCCTTTTTTTAGCACTCAAATTCATTACGTTTCAAGCAAGTTAGAGTCATTTTACCTTGGGCAACCTGAAACCCTAGGTAGGGTAAAAGTGAGCAAACAAATCATTTTTTGAAGGTTTTCATCCAAAGTAACCTACCTTGATTCTGAGATATGTTGTATAAGGTTCAAATGGGTATCTAGAACTATGTTTATATTTGTGGTATCATGTTTGTACTAAAACTTATGACCAAAAACACCAATTTGTTGCTCCCATGTTTTAAGGTTTTAAGAGCAAGTTGTCAACTTTTGATGGTTTTCATACAAAAGACTATGCCCTAGTTTTTATATATGTTTTGTAGGGGCGAAAAGGGTATCCTAAAATGACCTTACATTTTGAAAATCAATTTGCATCAAAAATTATGGCCAAAAAGGTTGATTTGCTGCTCTCTTTTGGCCTAGTAGGAAAGGGTGTATTAAAGTTTGAGTCCTTCCATATAAAGGAGCCCTATCTGATTTCTTGGTATGTGTTGTAAAGCCCAAAAGGATATCTGAATCTATGCTCACTTTGTGGATATCAAGTCTCTCTTGAAATTTGTGTCAAGTTTTTCCTTTTTGGAGTACTACAAGGATTTAGGTATGTTTGTGAAGGGATGATAGGTAAAATGAAGAATCTGAGTTTTTTTGAATCATCTTTGGTTTGAATATGTTGTCTCCACTATGTCTAGAGTGTTCCAAGTGTTGGGTGAAAGGTATAAGGCATTGATTTCTTATTTGTGCTTTGTAATCCTTGAGGAGTATGTGTTCATTTGGGAAGAGTTTGAGTTTGTGTTGAAGTTATCTACCTTTGCTCTACATCAAATTGGTATCAAAGCCCAAAGATCTGGGAAAGATAAGTTTTTGGAGTTTATGTGTTATCTTTTTGTAGGTTGAAGGAGTAACTTGGATGCCAAAATACTAAGTATTGAAGAAAGAAGGAAACATAGGTGAGGTATCATGAAGACAATAAGAAGCAAGGTGAAAGAGACTTGCTCACAAAAGGAGAATGAAAATGTAGAGAAGATTTATCCATGGAGACTTGCAGAGTAAGGAGGTACCAAGCAAGAAACAAGAAAAAAAAAAAGAGAAAAGTGAGATGAAGAAGAAGGATGAGAAGGTAAAACAAATTAATATTGAGCAAGAGATAATAGACTTGAGGCAAGCCTTGAAACAAATGGAAAAAGAATGAGAAAAAATACAAGAAAAAATGAAACTTGAGATGAAACAGTTGCTTGAAAGAGCAAACCAATAACAAGGTTAGCATTTACCAATGAAAAAGAAAGTTATGTGGCCTATCAAGGAGATCATTCAGAAGAGAAGAAGACAAGAGAGGATAGCAACACCATACATTGAAGAATCTTTGTTGATGAAGGAAGAACAAAAGCCATCTGAGATAGGGGGAGAGGTAAGTAATGCAATGGTAAGAAAATCTAGGACTGTTTTAAAATCAACAAGCATTGAAGAGTTTCCTTGGGAAGTTTAGGATGTCTTGAAGGATTATGTAGACATAGTGGTTGATAAATTTTCTAACTTTTTTGCTCCCATGGGAAGGTGTTAGTCACTATTTAGTTTTTGTTCTAGGGGTTGGTCTATCATATACAATAACCTATGATAAGCAAAATGAAGAGTGTGATGTTTCTAAAGAAGGAGATGGTACCAATACAAATGATGCACTTGTTTGGAAGGTTGTAAATGAAAAAAAAATTATGCTAAAGGCAATAGGATTGTTGTGAAAGAGATTGTAGAATTGAGCAAGCAATGTTTGAAGTGAAAAGAAAGTATGGAGTAGCATAATGGAAAAACTGAGTTGTAGATGGAAGATGGACGGTTAGACAAGCAACCACTCCAAGTGGAGCAACAAAAGGGAGTTGTAGATGTTAGAGGAAAAGAGAGAAGACAAAGTGCTCTTGATGAGATTGCAGCCTTGGGAGAAAAGAAACCTAAGGTGAGAATGAAACAAGCCATTGAAGGGGAACAAGGTACCATTTAAGTGCATGAAATCCATCAAGGAAGAAAGGATCAGTTACAAGGTAGAGGTGCAGATGAAGGACAAGTTTTTGTTGCCAAGTTCACATACCTTTTCCAAATGTTCAAGAAACCTACAGTGAAGATGAAGCCACTATGGAATTGTTTTTAAAGAAAGTCATATGCAGAGGTCTATCCAAATCACACAAGGAATTTCAGACCTAATTCTCAAGTTGCTACCTTCTATTCAAGTGGAGCTTGAATCTTTTCTTTGCCTGGGAGTATGGTGCAGGAGCACCTTAGGTTCAATAGGTTAAGAGAAAGTTGTAATTTTGTTTTTCTTATTTTGGTTTTATGTAATAAGGTCGTCTAAGACTATTTTGGGTGTGTTAGAGTCCATATTAGGTCGTTAGGAGTGTTGGTGGGTCAAGTTGCTTAAAGTTGTCAAGTTTGCAAAATGTTGTCAATGTGGCAAATGTTGCAAAACATGGAATATAAAAAGACAAAGTGTAAATGAAGGAATTAGAATGGTTGTAGTTTGAAAATTAGTTGCAAATGGTTGGTACATGTTTAAATAATCCTTAGAGGGTTGAATCCAAGGTTGGAGAGGTGGTGGTTATTGAAAATCTTGAAGTTGGAATAATAAAACATCTCTATTTTTTGCATTTTTGAAACATTTTTCTCTGTTCTGATGAATGGTACAGACTTGTACGGCCTCACCATGGCTTGAAAACTATTGGAATTGGTGGTGTTATGAATCTTCTTTATTCTCATTTTTGCAGCACTCAAATTCATTACATTACAAGCAAGTTAAAGTCATTTTACTTCAGGTAGCCTGAAACCCTAGTTAAGGTAAAAGTGAGAAAACAAATCAATTTTTGAAGGTTTCCATCCACAATAAACTACCTTGATTCTAAAATTTGTTGTATAAGGTCCAAATGGGTATCTATAACTGTATTTACATTTGTGGTATCATGTTTGTATTGAAAATTATGACCAAAAAACCCCAATATGTTGCTTCCATGTTTTAAGCTTTTGAGAGAAAGTTATCAACTTTTGATGGTTTCTATACAAAGTACTATGCCCTATTTTTATATATGTGTTGTAAGGGAAAAAAGGTATCCTAAACTTGCCTTACATTTTGAAAATCAAATTTTCATCAAAAGTTATAGCCAAAAAGGCTGATTTTTTGCTCTCTTTAGGCCTAGTAGGAAAGGGGGTAGTTAAAGTTTGAGTCCTTCCATACAAATTATCCCTATCTGATTTCTTGGTATGTGTTGTAAAGCCCAAAAATATATCTCAATCTATGCTCACTTTGTTGATATCAAGTCTCTCTTGAAAGTTGTGCCAAGTTTTATCTTTTTAGAGAACTACAAGAATTTAGGTCTGTTTGTGAAGGGATGATAGGTGGAATGAAGAATCTGAGTTTTTTTGAATCATATTTGGTCTAAAAATGTTGTCATCGCTATGTTTAGAGTGTTCCAAGTGTTGGTTGAAAGGTCTAAGGCATTGATGTCTTATTTGTGTTTTGTAACCCTTGAAGAGTATGTGTCCTTTGGGAAGAGTTTGAGTTTGTGTTGAAGTTATCTACCCCTGCTCTGCATCAAAAATAGAAAAGGTAAACTAAGTATTGGAAGACATACTTAGGATTTATTGCATGGATCAATAGTACAAGTGGGAGGATTACTTACCCTTATTTGAATTTTCTTACAATAACTCTTATCATTCTGTAGTAAAGATGACTCCTTTCAAAGCTTTGTATGGTAGAAAGTGTCGAACTCCTATAAGTTAGGATAAACTTGAGGTTCGAGTGAGTCTTGGGCTAGAAATGTTGGATGAAATGGATAAACAAGTTAAAGTTGTTAAGCAAAGGTTAGTTGAAGCTAACGATCGATAGAAAATCTATGTTGATGCTAAGAGAGTGCCCCGTAATTTTGCCTTAGGTGAAAAAGTATTGTTGAAAGTGAAACCTCACAAGAGTTCCATTAAATTTGGAAAGTCTTCTAAGTTAGCTCCACATTATGTTGGGCCTTTAGAGATTCTAGAGGAAGTGAATCTAGTAGCATATCAAATTAATTTTCCACCAGCTCTTTCCAGAATGCATAACGTCTTCTATGTGTCCTACCTTAAAAAGTATATACCAGCAGATAATCGTGTAATTGATTGGACTGCTTTATAGGTACGAGACCCTGAAGTATTAACTCTCAAGCCTATCAAGGTTCTAGGAACACGTAATCTACACTTGTGTAATAGAGAAGTCTTGTAGTGCAAAGTCCAATGGGACCAGTACGCAGAAGACACAACTACTTGGGAGGATTATGCAGAAATTCAACAAAAAATTCCTCATATTCTTAATGCTTTTGAGAATGTTTGAGAAATGTGTTAGTTTTATGTTTTAATAATACCTTAGGTCATCGTGGATGATAATTCATAAGGGGGGGAGTATGTTACACCCTAATTGTAGAGTTACATTTACTATTACTACATAGGGTAAATTTGAATGTAATTTGAATTCTGGAGATGAATAAATTATGCTTCTACCTTGTTATCAATATGAATTATATCTCATTTGATGATTATCTCATTTGATGTTATCTCAATTGATGTTATTCATGGTGAAATACTACATATAAGTGAATTAAAGGTTATTGAATTATTATTATTCTAACTTTGGAGATGCCTATGTATAATGTTATGGATAATTGACTATCATGTGCATGTGTTAGTGGATGTAGGTATGTGTTCCATTCCTCTATGCGGAGGGGAAGTATCACTTGGGAGAAGATCTTGGTCAGGTAATTAGTAAAATTAAACTATCTAAGCATATACACACACCACATTAGAATGATTGAGTTGGGTTAGTTTGTGGGTAATAGGTAAGTCATCTTTAGCCGATATGTCTGCATTTGATAATCTTGTTTACTTCTACATGCATTGGATGATGTTTATCTATTTTCAGTTTTTGAGATCTTCTTGTGTTATTACGATCATATGGACAAGTGGGATGTACGTGGAAGTATGTTTATATATATGGGATCTAATGACATGTATATGCATATGTATATAGATGTACCACACATAAACACTTATCAATATGATTGCAATCGTGAATGGCTATATGTGAAATACATGTGAACATATATATATATATATTGTATAGTATATACACGTATCCATATGTATATGTATATCAATACACGTGTACATTCGTGAATGGACACACTCATATGAATGCATCGATATAGATATACCTACACATACGTGTACATAGAGGTATATATATATACATTCATTATAATGTGTTTATTATATACTATCTTGTATATACTCATATATATGTATAGAATGTATGCTTACATTATAGGCTTACGATATATATATATATAATATATATATGTTAATAGAGATCAACTATCTCTTATTCATTAAAGTCGATTTATAAGGTTGTTTAATAGTCGATAGAGACTATGAATGGAGGTCGATATTGACTATGTCAACGAAGGTCAATTTAATAGCTTATGATTGTTAATGCAAACCAATTATCATAAAGAATGACATGTGATTTAAGTGGTTGCATTACATTTGATATTGCTGTCCAATATATGCTTGACTTGGTCGACACCTTAAGAGAGACCAAGCTTGAATTTTTCTTACATAATTAATTTCTTAAGCCGATTCATTCACCAGATGGGTCGATGGAAACCTGTTGTCATAAAACAGGAATTGATTGAGTTTGGCCACGCCAAATATGAAGGAAATGAAATAGGAAATAACGCCATATTTTTGTTTGTTTTGCTGTAGATGTCTTCTTATTGTGACAATTTGAATTATGCATATGTTGATTGAATAAGTCTTCATATTGTTGTCACAAAACCAATTGACTTGTAGGTGATAATGTTGAGTATTAGCTTGTAAATTCACCGCCGTATTTCTAAGTTTCATGTGTTGCTTTCCATGGAGCTTGCTATCTATTTACATGCCTAAACTATAGGCTTTGAGGTTGTTTGATTGCTCTATAAATAGCTGAACCATTTCATTTGTGAGGGACACATTCTTTCCCAAGAGATTATACATCTTTTGTAGTTCATTATTTCTGAGTAATTACCAACCATACTTTTCTTATTTTATGAGTGAGATATAGAGAGTGTTATATTTTGAGTAAGAGGTATCATTGTTGTTTGAGAGAAGTAAGCTATCATCAAGTGAGATAGGGTTGTTTGGGAGAAGCTGATTATCAAGCTAATTGCTGATTGGAAAGGGTTGCATTGCTGTCTTTAGTTGGATAAACAATAATAGGCATGAGGATCTCTTCTTCTTTGTTATTTTACTTTGATTGATGTGTCTTGCATGCATGGTTGAGATGTATTTTCCAATATATGCATTAGAGAATGTAGATTATTTTGAAAAGGAAGTTAGAGCTATTATGTTTTTTTTCATATTGTGTTTTTAAGTATTCCATAGTAGGAGATGGGTGTTTATCATAGGTATTATATACTAGGTATGATTGAACATGAAAATCACATTTGGTGTATTTAGCTAAGTTATTGATTTAGCTAGGAAAGCTTGTGTTTACTCCTAGGAGAGATAATCCAGTATGGGAGGGAGTTGTTTACTTACATGTAAGTAGGGTTATCCAAGTATATAGGTTATCTTTGGAATGATGGACTATCCACAGATGGAAATACCTAACTTGTGTACTTACTAGTTAAGTAGGTTTATTCCAAGTAGATTAATATGGTTGTAGGTTAGTTGGGATGATGGACTATCCAATGAAGGAAATAACTAGGTGTAGCTTAAGATAGCCTTAAGTCAAATCGGCCTTGAGTAGTGTTTGTGATAGATGAATTCATTCGAAGTACTGAATGAGAACACTTTGGCCAAAGTAGTGTCAATGTCTGAGACTCCACTCTAGTTTGTGTTACTACCGAGACTACACTGTCAGTTCACTGTGATCCAGTATTACATGCTAGATAGAGATTGTAGGGTTACAAGTTCTAGTTATGTAGGACACAACACTATGCTCAGTTGATTGTCATTATCAGTTACTCTACCAATCTCTTTGTCAAAGGGAAGGGCCATCTATCTAATGATAGATGTGCGGGGAACCGCATTAAGAGTTTGTGGTTGGTGGAAAATCCCTGAGTGATGCTTCTCCTCCACAACAGGTGACAAAAGAACCAAGATTTGAAAGGAAGGATCCTCAACTTTCTTGTGTGTCCAAAAGCTCTTTTGAAAAGGTAATATTGAGATTCGCCTTTTGCACAGAGGTTCGTTGTGCTTCCTGATGAGCAGAAAGAGACTTTGAGGATGTGTCTTGTAAAATTGGTTTATGCTACCATTTAAAAGCTACCTTCTCCTCCCATTGCAAAAAATTCTGGTGCAAAGGCTTGGGCTTGGGAAATCCCTTCTAGACAATGAAATATTATTGGCATAAGAAACTAGTATTGGAATATCATTTAGAAAGGATGCAAGGTTTTCCTTTGTAAGAGGCTTTGTTTCTTCTCCATAGATATCAAACAGCTCGTGAGTTGCCACCTTAGAAATTTCCTTGGATGACGAGTAGAAGGTTATCATGAATGGAGAAAGTGTGTTTACTATCTTTTGTCTTTGCCTGCCCAAAAGGTGACGTGCAAGACCATGGGCCCCTCAAAATTATAGAGGATCTACATAAAATTTTGGGAAGTTTCCACTACCCGACGCACACACCTTCCCTAGAGCTCGCTTACTCATGCTTGTGGGCCCCCACTCCTTAAAATTTGATGCAGGAGCATCCAGTGGTGTAAGGGAAATCTTGCATCACCCAAAAATAGTTAAATTTCAAGTTTCTTTATTTTTTAGATGTTTTTACTTTTTTGGATACCCTTTTCGTCATAATGAAATTCCCAATTTATGGTTTTTATTTTTGGTTCCTGGGTTGAAAGATATTGTAGTTTTAGTTTCCCAGATTTGCACCTAAATTTTTTTTGATTTAGATTTGAGGCACTTAGAGCTCCTGGTTCAGCACTGAAACTTGTCAAAATTGGCATAGCTAATTTTGAGCGTGTTATTGACTTTGAGACCTTTCCAACGGTTCAAACGGTTCGTGAATCAGAGTCCTGGATCAAAAGTTATGGCCCCGGGAAGTTGGCGCACTTTCTAGAAGATACAATTGCAAATGCTCATTTGAAATTTGAACTTCATGTTGTAAATTTTTGGCGCCAAATCGCCTAAACTCAAATTTGAATGTTGTTTTGGCTCCAAACTAATGAGAAGCTCTATTTATGGGCGGGTTTCTAATTTTTGGGTAACTTTTTGGGGACAAGCTCGCATATTGCGGAAGGGTTATTCTGTAACTTGCATGTGTTGTAGAACTTGGGGATTTGAGATCCTTTGCATGTAAGAAGCTCAATTTTTTGAATAATAAAATTATTCTCTTGTTTGTGGGTTATTTTATGTGTCTCGGGCTGTGCCCTCATCAAGTGGTATCAGAGCGGGTTTTCTTGAGCGTGTGGACAGATCGCCGATCGTGACGCAGCTCGCACTAGGACTGTGGTTGTGGGTCGAGGTCAAGAAAAATGCCTCCAAGAGTGATGCCTGGTAGGCGTGGTGGTGCCAGAGGTGGTCGAGGCAGCATAAATGCTGGTAGAAGAGATGCACTGGTAGCCCTCCAGAGACAGATTGATGCGTTACAAGAGCAGTTGAGAAGAGGGTTAAACCTGAGGGAGGAAAGTGAGGATGAAGGAGAGGAAGAAGGTTCAGATGTAGAAGAGGAAGAAGAAACAATTGATCAAGACCAAATGCGGCTAATAAGGGCCATTTCAAAGATCAGGAAAAGACCCAGAGCAGAAGTCCCCAGTTATTCCGGAAGTCTGAAC
>VDFB02047230.1:299127017-299243979 GCA_007258455.2 Sequoia sempervirens
ACTCTTAATTTTGCAAAGTTCCATAATAGTTAAATTATGTTCTTTGTTATTATCAATATTGTTTGGTGTGTCTTCCTCATATTAAAATTGGGATAAAATTAACCTTTCACATTTGGATTTGGGCTTTTAAAATAAACAAGTGTTTTTTTGTCCCCAAGATTTTCTCATGTATTCTCTCCTCTTGTGCCTAGCAATGATCTTGATGATTAGAAATAATTAATCTTATTTTTCTTTCTAGGGGGTTTTCCTAGAGAAGTGATCACTCTTTGGAATGACCTCAACTCCCATGTTCTAGAAAATTATAAATAATGAGGGGTGAACCGAAATACACACCTCCTAGAAGTGTAATATTGCCAATCTTGACTAAGCTTCTAAGAACTTTATACCTTAGATAAGTTAAGCTGGAGAGTGGATTACCCTTTTCCCTTGGTTTTTTGAGAGTATTCACTTTCATCTATGGATTAAGACCTCACATACCCTTGTGGTATATTTGGAGGATACCTTTAGTGGATCTTGTGAAACCTAGTCAAAAACTTATTGCCCATGCCCACTTGGGTAGGTTTGTTAGTGTGTTTTATGCGCTTGATTGTTTAGATCACCCATCTTCCACTTGAAATTAAAGTGGGGATATTCATCTAAAATTGAGCTTAGGATTTTTCTTATTATTGATTTGAGTGTTTATCTTTCTAGTGCAAATTTATAATTTAAAAAAAGAAACATTCAAACAAAACACCAAATTAAAAAATTAATAAAATAAGAAAAATATTGTGTTGCATAACATCCAAACTCAATCTTGAATTTATTGTGCAATTTTAATAATTTTAGCTTTTATTGCATCTCCTTGCCAAAGAAAATTGATCAAAAATTCAAAACTAAAACCAAGTACATTTACAAACTATTGAAACTATGCCTCTGGCTATTCTAATGCACATTTGGCTTATCTTGTAGCATACTTGGCTCATTCTGTAGCACTTTTGAGCAATTTTACAATGCCTATGGTCTACTTTGTCATGGTTCTAGGCTATTCCACTGAATAGCTCTTGACCAAAGAACTACAACGTGGGATTAGGATGCCTACACAACACGCTGGCATCCAAGGTAGGCAGAGAATTAAAACCTTAGGTAGAAATATTTTAACCGTACCAAATTGCTCAAACCTGAGGTCTGTTTAGCAAAATAGATAAAAAAAAAGGAAGGAAATTCTAGAAAAATAAGAAGGAAATCCAAGGGTAAATTTACAAATGATCACACATTTGAAACCTTCCTCCAAGATTCACTTTGACAACCTACACATAAGACGAATAACAAAAAATGTTGGGGCTATTTTAGGGCTTATCGCAATCAAACCCCCACTTTGTTGTTCCCACCTCCACGAATAGCCAGATAGATGGAAAAAGTAGATGAAATGAAAAATTATGAAGTTTTAAAAGCAATCCCCACTCAAGGAGGAGAACCCGTACCACAAGATAGCAAAGTAAGAAAAGTAATATATTCACAAATAGATAAGGAACAAGAGATTGTTACCAACAGTCCTTAGCCCCCTCTTGAATGCACAGACACACCATTGAAAGTTGGTAAGAGAGCTTTGTTTTTTGGAGGGACCTCATTCCAATAGAGCTTCACTATAGAAGAAAGATCAAAAAAGAAAGAGCTATAGAATGGAGCGAGATCGAAAGATCAAAGTGTTAGAATGAGAAGAAACCCCCAAAATGAGAGCAAAGGGAGAGTTTTGTTTCTACAAGAGGTGAGAGGAGCTATTACACTTGGATTTTTGACTATAGGGACATGTGTCATGAGTTAGGATTCCAAGATTCTACATTTAAAACTCAAAAAACCGCGTCAACGCTAGCACGTTGCATGGATGTCTACACATGCATCCAACACATCATTTTTTTGGGAAATGAGCTGGTAGATTGTTGTCACTTCATTGTTGGTCCTCATGGAGTTGAAATCATGAAATTTTGACCCATGAGGTTCTTATCACAAATGCAATTAGGCATAATAAATGTAAGTCCAAATGCGTAAACATGAAATTGCCCCTAGGGTGCAATTTAGTGACATTAAATTTTATCCCCACTTTAGTGGGCTAGATTTTGGGAAAAATCAGCTACACTAAAGTAGAAAAGAAAATAAACTCAAAAATTTGAAAATTTTATGAACTTGTGTGGTAAAAAGGATACTATAGAGGCCACAGAGGTCAATTATGTAGGTATTGAAGATGCCCCCAGTGATTGAACTCAACAAAAAATACAACATTCAATGTGAAAGTTGGCACAAAATTTGATTCTACAAAACTCAGTTTTAAGTCAACTCAAAAATTAGAAGAAGCTACTAAGGCAAGAAGAATGATCAAGAAAAAATTAAATGGTTCATAAGAAAAATATGGTAAAGAGGTGACTATATGCACCCTTCTAGTTTTGTGTCCAGCTAGGTGGGGTAAAATCAAGAAAAATGAGGGGACCATGACCACTGGGAAAAATGTACCCTATGGGCCTTATATATACCTAGGTGGGCACCAAGAAAGGTCATTTACACTATTCATTGTTGGGAGTTTTGTTGACTTTTGTGAGAGAAAAGTCAACAAAATGCCATGCCAATGAGATTATGAGGAACTCAGGCTAGACTAGCTATGACTCGCAGTTGTAGAGGGTTGTGAGGTGGACCAGGTGAGTTTGAAAACCTTGTTTTTAATATATTTTTTGAAATTTTTAGCTAGATAAAGTAGTGCATGCATCTGAGTGTCATGAAGTCATCCCACATGCACGCTAGCATCCAACATGTGTGCTACAGTGGAATTCTTTAGTGCTATTGTCTGCCATTCGTGTTGGCATCCAACCAACTTTTAATGGTAGACCTCAGATAGGTAAATGGTGTGCAAACATTTGCATGGTGCATCCACATCCCAGAGGTGCAACTTAGAATTTTTTATACTTAAGATATATTTTCCATGCCTAGTGTGCTAATTCAAATATTTTTTCGCTTCTTATAGGATTACCTAGAGATTAGAGAACATCCCAACGGGCAGGTGCTATGTCTTGTTTGAGACCAGGTCTGATGCTTATCAGATGATGAGGAGGTCCTTCTATAGTGAGTCAGTTTGTGGCATGTCTACACCATTCCTGAGATGCTATATCATGATCCCATGCTCATGGAATTGATGGAGTAGTGGGATTCCACTACATCAACATTTTTCCTATCGACGGGTGAGAAGGAAATCACCTTAGAGGACATGTACTACATCTTCGGTCTCCCCATTCATGGATGGCGGGTGGGGATAGATGATACATGCTTGTAGTATGAGTGGATAGAGGGGGTCAAATACTTTAGTGGCTGGGATCAGGGTGATGATGATGATGACCACATCTACATCTGTTGGTTTGAGCAGGGTGATGTGACGATCTCGTTGGTATGGCGGGTGGTGGTGGTCATGGTGGCCATGTGGGTTGTGATGGATGCATAGGGCTCTCACCTTCATGGGGCTTTGTGCATACCACTAGAGTGATGGACAAACACCAAAAAAAATTTTTATGGGTTCAGAGTATGCTTACACACCTATACCAGGAGTTGGGAAAGTATGTGCACTATGAGTATGCTAGTCTCACAGCATGCACACTACTACATGTGTGGGAATTTTCCCACATTACATGCTCACAACTAGCAGGGTATCCCCAGGTGTGAGATTACGCAATACCCATGGCCCATTGGTACAAGTTGGTGAGGCAGTGGAAACATGGGGATTTACAATTTTGGTGTTTGCATCTTGATACACTAAGGTTTGAATAAATCCACTAGCAACCTTATAGATGGTTCTAGTGGGTCAATGATTGCAGGTACCTGAGGAACCTATAGTGTGATAAATTTTTGATAGGCCACACCAATTAAATCATCATGCCCTAATACTGGTAGAGATTCATGCAGCAACACAGGATCATCCAGACCATACCACCCACAGACCCTTCATACACATGGGCTACAAGAAGTGCCACATGGCTAGGAGATGAATGACGTCCAACCATCATAAACGTTATCCCTTTAGATGATGATGCAGATGACTAAGATCAATCAGAGGCACACCCTATCAATGACGTAGGTGTGGTGCATGGCTTTCAGACCTAGTGGTTGCTTCAACATCCCACACCAGTTTTCATAGTGACTGCCCCTAGGGGGATCCAAGTGTGCATGGAAATGCACCAATGAGGTAGTGGGGAGGAGGTAGAGGTAGAGGCAACCAATAGGAGTAGTAGGGTGAGGAGGCTGGTATGATAGAGGCGAGACCAAGGTAGTGGCAAAGGATGTCCTATCCCTTGCTTGTTGTCCTAGTCTCAATGGTGGTACCAACTTTGTCCGTGGACCCAACAGTGACACTTTTAGCACTAGTAGGATTTTTCGGCATCGGGGGTGCCACTCCTAGCCATGCTTTTCCCCTTGACCCACACTAGTAGGCGAGAGACGTAGGTATAGCATTTTCTTATGTTATTTTATTTCGATACTTTTAGTTTTCATCTCATGTATATTCTTTCATTTTGGTTTTATGTATATACATCGCATGGTACTGATGGGCCTCATTCTCTTTGTGGTTGTAGTGGACACATAGGGATGGATTGCATTCATAATGTAGTACATATTAGAGATGGCCCTGACCATTCCTATATAGGGGTCCATCCCAGATGCATATCGGCTAGCCTCAATGGGGTGGCATTCCCATCTATTTGAGCCATTCACAGTCCTGAGGATTGCATATGAGGAGGGGTGGGCATAGAATGCTCATAGGACCATTGATGCCATGACATTTATATGGAAACGAGAACAAGTGTTGACAGAGCTGCAGACTGCCCTTTCCAAGTGAGATGTGCCCATGAGGAGAGCAGATAGTTCCTAGCAAGCACATGATGCTCTAAAGAGCTAGCTCGATGACCTCATGGGGTAGGCAGTAGCTGTGATGCTGGCAGGGGATCAACAACTACAAGATGCACTTAGGCATTCCAAGCTCTAGATAGCCTCCCTACAAGGAGAGATTAGAGGACTGCATGTAATGGTATATGGCTCATGGTTGCATAGATCCCACTTTGTCTCCACTATTCAGCCTCAACAACAACCACCGCTAGGTCCAAAAGGCTCGAGGAGCCATGCACCTAGGGTTTAGAGACTTGATTTTGTATCACTTTTGCACTAATGACACATGTTATGTAGATCATTTTTTATGTATAGACATTGATATACATATGCAACTGCTTCTTATTTTTTTATGAAAATGGCATGATACATGTACATGACATTAGATATATATATACATGAGACATTGGTTATGATAGTATGGTGTTTCTTGTTTTATGTGTATGCTTCTTCACTTTCATGTATGATTATGTGATGGATGTTGTATTTATGGATGTATGTTTAGATTAGATACTATCATGATTTAATAAACACACATGGATGTATGTCAATAAATACAATATTTATCTAATTTCCTAACCAAAAAGATATAATGTAATGCATGGATGCATAACATAGTAGAACACACGTATGTATGTCTCTCTCACACACACATGGTTACATCATAACACAATTTTTTATTTAATAATGTGTAAATGAAGGAAAGCCAATATATAACATGCTACAAGCCTGAGGGCTGAACATTACACACATGACACATAAAAACTACACATAGTATTGGCGAAGATGCATCACATTAATAGGTTCTTTTAGAGGCATCCCATCCATAGGCACTAGAACCATACACAAAGATGACAATGTAAGGGCCTAACTAATTAGGACTAAATTTTCCCCTTTGATCAGGCGACACATTTACATTCCTCTTATTCTCATAAATAACTAGGTTACCTACCTTGAAATTTCTAATAAGAACGCCTTGATTATATTGCCTAGACAATGATCGTTGATAAGCTTTAATATGGTCGAGGGCCTGCAATCGACACTCATCGATAAATTAAAGCTAATTAAAATGATTGGATCGATAAGTTTCATCATCAATTAACCCCTTAAGGGAAACCCACAAAGACAAAATCTCTAACTCTAAAGGCATGATAGCTTCAGTGTCGTACACGAGGTTGTATGGCATTGTTCTCATCGTCATATGAACACTCGTGTGATAGGCCCACAAAGCATACATTAATTGAACATACCAATCCTTATCATGTTTATTTACCAGTTTTTAGAGAATAAGCTCAAGGGTCTTATTAGATGCTTCTACTTGGGCATTAGATTAAGGATAATATGGTGTAGAAAATTTGTTGAATATGAAACTTGAAAATTGCTTCACTTCCTTGTTTTTGAATGGAATTCCATTATCAGAAACAAAGGTAGAAGGAAATCCAAAGTGATCAATGATATTGTTTAGAAGAAAGATACAAATAGATTAAACATTTGTGGATTGAATCAGAATAGCTTCAACCCATTTTGTGAAGTAATTGGTAGCAATAATGATGAAGACATGTCCTTTAGAAGGAGTGATATCTTTTCAATAATATCCAACCCCCATTTTTCAAATCGCTAAGGAGAGGTTTGATTTTGCAGCTCTTGAGAAAGAGCATGAATAAGATGACTATGTTGTTGACATTGCAAACGCTTCTTAAAAAATCAAAGGAATCTTGTTCCATTTTCTACCAAAAGTATCCCATATGAATCAATTTCCACACTAGGGATTTACCACCAAAATTTCCACCCCTAGAACCCGAATGGGATTCCTTAAGGGCAAGGGGTATTTCCACTTTAGTGAGACAACAAAGGAGAATACCACTATAGGATTTATGATAAAAAAATCCGATAAGAGAGTGTGATTGTTCTTTGTCACATCATCAGGAAAATTTCTAGTCTTCAAATAGTTGTAAATGTTGAAATACCATTCTCTCAATTTTGAGAGAGTACACACAAGAGCATTGGATTTAGGTTGATTGGAAACAATAGGGGAGTGAAGAATATGAACCATAAAATGGTATTCTTTCATAGCCTTATCTGAGGGCACCAAGGAGGTAAGGCTCGCCATGGCATTCGTGTGTCAATTTTCCCTCGTAGGAATGCAATCTATTGTGAAAGAGGAGAATTGATAAAGTAATAACAAAGCTAGGTCCCGATATTGAGACAACTTAGTTTTCTTAGCTTGATATGTTCTCGTAATCTAATTCACAATGAGCTCTAAGTCACCATGTACACGAAGATGCTTTATGTTTAATGCAATCGTGGCATGCAAGATGACAATAAGGGCCTCATTCTCAACAATGTTATTGGTGTAAGTAAACTCTAATCGAAAGGAGAGAGGGATTGACTTACCCTCAGACGAGATCAAAACTACACCTGCCATAGAACTAGCATAGCATCTCGACCCATCGAAACACATATCCCATACAATATCATGACTAATTGTGAAAATATCTTCATTAGGAAACAAGTATAGACCAAGGAAAGAGCGAGATGAGGGAGCATCTTCCAATTGATCGACAACTGCTTGACCTTTTATTTATTTTTGAGTCACAAACTTTATGTCAAACTCAAAAAGAAACATTACCCATTTGACTAACCTTCTAGCAAGTTTAGCACTAGAAAACGAATGCTTTAGAAGAATACTTTTCACAATGACATGTGTTTCAGCATGAAGAAGATAATGTCTTAACTTTTTCATTATGAATATGAGAGTGAAACATTATTTCTCCATGGTAGAATAATGGGTTTTGTAATCAAAAAGGACATTACTAATGTAATAGACCATTATTTCTCTACCATCATCATTGTATTGAGCAAGAAAGGTTGCTATAGTATATGGTGATGCAGTGAGGTAAAGCAAAAAGGGTCTATCTTGCATATATGACATAAATATGACAGGATTGGCTAGATAATTTTTAATTGAATCAAAAGGCTTTTGCCACTCATCATCCCATATAAATAGAATGTCCTATTTTAATAGACGAGTGAAAGGAAGTGTGCGGTCATCCAATTGAGATATGAATCTATGAATTTCTTGAATTTTCCCTTGCAAACTCTATAATTCAAAAATGTTTCTAGGAGGAGGCATGTTAACAATTGCATCAATTTTGTTTGTATCAACTTAGATTCCACGATGGGAGACTATAAATCCTAAAAATTTTCCTGCATCCACACCAAAGGAACACTTAAGAGGATTGAGCCTCATCTTATAGATTCAAATCCTTTCAAAGATAAGGCGAATATTTCTCATGTGATCTTGACGGGTTATAGACTTTTCCAAGATATCATCGACATAGTCTTCTAGGATTTTATGAATAAAATCATGAAACATTAAGGTCATTTCCCATTGTTAATTTGCACCTACATTCTTTAATCCGAATGACATGACCACATAAAAAAGGTACCCCAAGGGATAGTGAAGGCTATCTCATACTGATCTTCTAGGTTAATATGAATCTGGTTATAGCCCGAGAAGCCATCCATGAAGGACAACAAGGCATGGCCTGCAGTCAAGTCTACAATCATATCGATATTAGGAAATGGAAAATCATCTTTAAGAGAAGCCTTATTAAGGTCACAAAATTCAATGCAAATGTGAATACAACCATTGGGTTTACTAACAACGACAATATTTGAGATCCAAGGAAAATAGTCGATAGGATAGATAAATCCTACTTTTAATAGCTTCTATATCTTCGTCTTAACCAACAATGCAACCTTGGGATTGATCTTTTAGATTTTTTGCTTAACAGGCTTGGCATCGAGACATAGGATGATATTGTGGACCACTATAGACTTGTCAATATTGGGCATGTTCTCATATGACCAAGCAAATATATTAGGATGAGAATGTAAGAGGCTGGAGTGCTCCTTAGCTTCTTTAGAAGAAAGTATTTTTTCAATCTTAATCACCTTTTCAAGGGATGTAGGATCCATGAAAACTTCAGCAATATCTCCCTTAAGGAGAGGACTACGGTCTTCAGGATGAGGTATCGAGACACCATCATCAATGTTGGATAGAGGAGCCTCCTCATCCATATTCAAAATAGATTTTCTAAAGTATGTTGGTTTATTCAAGAGATATGAGAATTTTTGCTTACGGTGAAAGGAACACAAGTGGGAATAGCTACCTAAGAATTCTTCTAGTGCTTCTTTTGAGGAAAATACATCTAGAGGAACTTTTTCAGGTTCTATTTTATCCTCTATCAATTCAAGATGAACTAAGTTGAGAGGTTCAACCAAAATCATGTTAACACTCCACCATGGTTTTTGTCTAGATTTTTCAATAGAGAATCCCAATCCCAAGTTACGCTTGTGAGGCTTAAATTGGATAGGGACCTGAATTCCTTGTTCAATACACTCAAGACCTTTATGTTTGTAACCATACTTAGAAGCAATTATGTATCCAGGGCCATAACGTGTTTGTAAATCCTTGGAAGGAGGTGGTTCCACGTAGAGAGCATCATTCCACGAATGAGTGTCAAAAATTTCTACAAGATCACATCCATCCTTCCAGTTGGAGTTAAAAATGTTAACCTCTCCACCAAAACTTTGATCATCCTCGTTAGCAAGGGAATAGTTGGGTTCCTAGGTAGGATCACAACTTTCCGTCTCACCAAGAGGTTGATCAACTTTCTTAGTGGAGGTATCTGAAGTTATTAGAAGATTGAGATGGATGAGACTCACTTTGTACTCTCCAATGAAAAATTCAGAGAAGTCCAAGGATCCCCAATCATCACCAAGACACACATTTGATTCAGAGGAAGTAGATGGGGAAGACTTAGTACTTTCTACTTTAGGTTGTTCCTCTTTTAGGACACTTGCATTGGGGATGATATCTATGGATGGCACCGTCAAAGAGCATGTCAATGCATCAGAGGTTAGAAATGGAATACAATTACAAGAGTGGAAACAATTGAGGGTCGACCAACAACCACCAATTCATAGAGATGGACTGCTTAGGGGTCAGCCTTAATCGTAATCACTTGATTATTAGCTACAAACCTTAAAGAATGATGCAAACTAGAAGTCACAGCTCCCATAGCATGAATCCAACGTCTTCCCAAAAGAAGATTGTAAGGTAAGGAGCCAGGCATCACATACACCAAAGCAGGT
Organism: Sequoia sempervirens; assembly: GCA_007258455.2. Taxonomy (NCBI): domain Eukaryota; kingdom Viridiplantae; phylum Streptophyta; class Pinopsida; order Cupressales; family Cupressaceae; genus Sequoia; species Sequoia sempervirens. Next base: position 299,137,071 of record VDFB02047230.1, read on the forward strand.
AAGGTAATGGGTCCCAACTGCAAGGGAAAGATTATCATGCCTAGGGCTTGTCGACCAAGATTATGAAATCCATGAATTTATAGAGAAGAAGTAGCTAAGGAAGAAGAATCATCATTAATCTTAGGTAATAGATCCATACCAAAAACATTGAGAGATGAACTAGTGTCAATGAGGGTACATCTAATACCAATGCTATTAACATTAACTATGATCATTAGAGGGTTCACTTGCTTTTGTACATCCGGGGGTGGAAGTTCCTACAAATAGAACATAATATTTGGAAAATCCACATGAATATGATCCATCCATGCATTAACATCCACTAACCTAGTGGAAGCGGGAAAGACGATCTTTACCAAGGCTTCCTGAAGCACACCTTGGTAAATCAGAGCAGTCTGAAGAAAATCCCAAAGCGAGATCTTAGCCGGAGTAACACAAAGTTGCTTGAAAAGATCATAGTCTCCAAGAACTTTAGTCATAGGTTTAGGTGTTGAAGGAAGACTTGGTTGAGAAGGTGGTAAAGAATTACAAACTTGAGTAGGTTGAGTTGTAGGAACAGAAGGATTTTTATTCAAATTTTGTTGATTCCTTCTAGTGTTGTATGTGTGCACTATGGCATTATAAGAAGTAGAGTTTGTATCTCATACAAACCTTGTATACAATTTTTTTGATTCATCATAATATGGGACCCCACAGATAGAATGAATCTTCTTAGGAGAAGGGATAGTTGGAGTCAAGTAAACAACGGGTCTCTTAGGCCTTGGGGAAGCCACAGACTACAACAACATTCACTAACTTCTTAGCCGACAAAGAGGAAGTAGATGCTTGTGCAGAAGAAGTTTGTTCAGGAGATCTATATATAGATTAAGATGCATCTAAGAAATCATCTAGAGCATCATCTAACATATCAAAATCTTCCTTAGAGAAATAATTATCATAACATTAAAATATTTTAGAAAAAGATCTGACATGTTTCATGTTGGGTTCACCAAAATGTAGAGAAGGGGGATTCACTACTCATGAGTCTCTTTGTTCTCAAGAGAATCCAACACAACGAACTACCCTAAAATACCTCAAGATTTACTTGACGTAACTAAATACGGAAATTGCAAAGAATATCTTACTAAGGGAAATATTAAAATAGACTACTTCAGGATCTGAGAGAGCAGGGTGTTGAGATCTCTTCCACAAAAGGAATAGCTCTCATCCAAAGGACTATAGTGTGGGATCAAGACACCAGCGTGGTGTTCTAGAGTCTAAGGGATGTGCTAGTGTCCAAGGTAGGATGAGAACTAAAACCTTAGGTATAAATACTTTAACCTCACCAATGTGCTCAGACCCAAGGTCTATTCAACAAAATAGATAAATAGAAAATAAGACATGCTGAAAATATGAAGGAAAGCCAAGGGTAAACTTACAAACAATCACGCATTTGAAACCTTCCTCCAAGCTTCACTTCAACAACCTGCACACAAGACAAACAAGGAAAAATGTTGGGGTTGTTTCAGGGATTGTCGCAGTCAAACCCTTTCTTTGGTGTTTCCACCTCCACAGACTGCTAGATAGATGGAAAATGTAGACAAACTGAACAAGTATGAAGTGGTAAAATAAATCACCACTCAAGGAGGAGAACCCATACCACAAGATAGAAAATTAAGAAAAGTAATCTATTCGCAAATAGATAAGAAACAAGATAGCATTACCAATAGTCCTTTGCCCCCTCTTGAATGCACAGATGCACCGTTGAAAGCTGGTAAGAGAGCTTTGGTTGTTGGAGGGACCTCAGTCCAATAGATCTTCATTGTAGAAGCAAGATCAAAAAAGAAAGATCTAGAGAATGGAGTGAGGTCGAAAGATTGAAGTGTTAGAATGAGAAGGAACCCCCAAAATGATAGAAAAGGGATATTTTTGTTGCTACAAGAGGTGGGACGAGCTATTACACTTGGATTTTTTATTGTAGGGACACGTGTCACAAGTTAGGATTCCAAGATTCCATATTTCAAACTCGAAAAACCAGGTGGATGCTAGCTCGCCACGCGAATGTCCATGTGTTGTGTAGGTGTCTAGCACATAAATTTTTGGGAAATGACGTGCTAGACTGTTGTCACTTCGTCATTGGTCCTCATGGATTTGGACTCATGAAATTCTAACCATGAGGTTCTTATTACAAATGTGATTAGGCGTAATAAATACAAGGCCAAATGTGTAAATGTGAAATTGCCCCTAGGGTTCGATTTAGTGACATTATAGGTTGTAAATAGTATCTTTAACACTTTAAAAACTTATCAAAATTAAAATTAGTCAAAACAACAAAATTCTCAATAAACAAACCTTAAATAGATCTTTCATTGACATTGTTTCATTTTCCTTGATAAGATTTGAGTAGTGGACAAATTTTTGGTACCCTGTCTTATCATTATCAAATTTTACCAAATTTTAAATTAGATATCTTATCTTTTATGTTTATCTTATACCAATTATGGATACACCAACTTGAGAGCTTCAAAGCTATTGATGAGTTGGAAACCTCCACTTTTTATCAATGTTTCTTGGACTCACAAGTCTATTTCAAGTGGACTTTATCAATATCAATCTTTATCATCTTGCTTGGACTCACAAGTCTAGTTCAAGTGGGATCTATCATTATATCAATCACTATCATTATCTTCATTGGGATATCTAACTTAAATTTGTTCTATTTTGGTTTTGTATAAAAGGTATCAAAATTGTTGAAAGAAAATCTTATTTTATCTAAGGTATTATATTGCATATGCCAATTACAAGATCTCACTATAATAAAAACATGGAATCCCATTAAGAAGAATAAAATATCCCAACAAATAAGGGTCCACAAGAGCAAGGAAAGTCTTCATATCCACTCTTCTTTTATGGTGATCCTTTAAGAGTCCAGGTTATAATGTGAGTGGTCAAGACCCTTCATTCGAAGATCTTCAAGAATTTGAGCAAGACCCTAGGGAAATGAGAGTTTTGGAACCTCTATTTGAAAAAATCTCAAGATCACTACAATCAATTATTGGCTCAAATATGTGATAAAATACCCATCCACCTTATCAAGGATGTATATCTCAATAATCCTAAAATGGGGCTAGCAATAAGTCAACCCAATCTAATTCAAACATCCTCACAAAATGTGGCTTCTACTTTTACATATTCACCACCACCTCCACCTAATACATCAAGAGTTCAATGGGAATCATGTTAAGAGATGTTCTTGGAATAATATACACTAGAACAATCGCCTACCTTTGCTAGATCTTAGCTAAACATGGGTACCCTAAGCATACAAAAATTTCCTATTCCACCAAGTCAAATGTAGCATCAAAAACAACATCACATTCCCTTAAATCAACATCAACAAAAATGCATTCCCATAATTGCATCACCATTAAGATATCCAAGCGATTTGACAACAAAAATAAAAAGTTGATAACAAAAGATAGTAATCGTGGAAATGGGAAACATTAGCTCACTAATAAAGGTTACACATTAGAAGAGGTATTCCCTTATACTTTTGACAAGTCTTTAAACACTGTGCATGTCCGTCAAAATTTAGAAATTCCTAGATTTGACAAATACAAAGAAAAAAATGGTCCAAGAGAGCACATAAGGGAATTTTACATTACTTGACTAGAGTTATCTTATAATGATACATATCTAATGTGCCTCTTTCCTAGAAGCCTAGGAGGCCAAGCTATTGAATGGTTTTCATATTTACCTCATGGAATTAAGACTTTTCATAAGTTGATAGATAACTTCATTGAGAACTATTCATACAACATAGAATGTGAGACTTCCTTGCATGACCTTTATAGTGAAAAACAAAAAAAGGGAAAATTTATTATTTCATTCTTATAAATATGGAGAAATTTGACAAGTAAACTTTCTCACAATATACATGAAAAATAACTTCTCCCTAGTTTTTGTTGGAAAATGTGCCTCAAGCTTACTGACATGAAACTCCTGAAAGAGAAAAATCGGTGAGACCCTCTTAATGTCTTACCGACTAGCAACTTTGTTCAAAAGTTCAAAGTCACTAAGACTTTGGTTTTGTCTTGCCAATGGGAGTCATCGGCAAGACATGTCTATCGCTGTGAATTTCCTATCTCTTTCCGTCTGGGTAGACCTCTTGCCGATGGGTTGATTCCTGGTGATTATTGGGGAGACTCTTGGCTATGAGTGGCATCGGGGAGAGGCATGAACCTTTAGAGTGACTCATTTCGACAGAGTATGTCTCGCCGATGGTTTTACAAAAGAATGTCATCAGGGTGACATGAAGGCTCGATAAGAGTCTAAGCGACTGTGGAGGTCTCGCCAACAGTTTTGCCTTCAGTGAGAACTCTTTCTGATGGATGTTTCTCTTGCTAACAGTTTTTCATTCGGTATGATCTCCTGCTGATGGCTGTGGTCTCACCAACGGGTATGCAACTTTGGTGAGAAATCTTGCCGATGGTTTTCCTCTTGCCAACAGGTATAATTTCGGTATGAGCTCTCGCCGATAGTGATGGTCTTGCCGATAGAGCTATATGTGATGGACATCAGTGAGATGTCATTCTGGTAGAGTGGGTCTCACTGATGGATTTTTGTTCACTATGAACTCTCAGCGATAGTGAAACTCTTGCTGATGGATCTACACGAGATGGATATCAATGTGATGTCTTAGTGATAGAGTGTTTCTGGCTGATGGGTTTGTATTCGATATGATTCTTGCCGATAGAGTGATTCTGGGCGACAGGTTTCAACTCGATATGACTCTTGCTGATGGTGGTGACTCGTGCCGATAAGGATAGTCGAGCATTTTGGCATTGGGGAGACACGGTCTAGTGTCTCACTGACATGCAATTCTGTTTGAATGTTTTGATCGAACGACTGTCTGACGTGGTCTGTTTTGAACCAATCAGAAAAGCATAATGAGAATGCTGGAAATTGAACAGTTGCAACTATTCTTGTGTGGAAAATGAGTAGACTGTAAGAAAATGGATTACACTTTGCAATGGTTGATGATGATGAACAGTGTGAGATAACGAAGTGTTGCTCGATTGAACACAGATTGATCTGAGTGAATTCATTGGATGTTTCAGAGAGAATTTTTGTACAAGGTTGATCAGTGAATGAGGTTGCTGTAATAATTGACATCAGAAAGTGAAGTTGATCTCTGTATGTAATTTTCTTTATTGTAATACAAAGAGGCTTTTCTTGGTGTGGTGGGTTTTTTCTCCTGTAAGGGTTTTCCCACATAAATCTGGTGTCCAATTGTGTATGTGTTCATTTCTCTTTTTTGTTATTCTTTTCAAGTGTATCTTAATGAATTGTAATTGAAAATTTGAAAGTCACCTCTGCATTCTTCCTTGAGGTATTGGCGTTAGGAGAGTTTGTTCTACACATGAGCTTTCCTTAAAAGTAGTATCAGAGCCTGGCCAGTTGTGTTATCCTTGTGGGTATGTTGGGTTTTTTGTGTCAATTTTGTTCAATGGGAGTCTTGTAGAAGCCTGCTAATTTGAATTATGATTAAGATGGAAAGCACGTCAGGAAAGATTGAAATTGAGAAATTCAATGGCAGTAATTTTGAGTTGTGGAAACTCAAAATGGAAGATCTGTTGGTTGATCGTGATCTTTGGCTTGTTGTGTCTGGAACGAAGCCTACAGGCACGAAGCAAGAAGATTGGGACCTTGCATATCAAAAATAAAAGGGGATGATAAGGATCTGTTTAGCAGACTTGTTCTTTAAATGTTCATGAAGAAAAGATAGCATCCTCTTTGTGGAAAAGACTGGGAGCTATTTATCAGGGCAAGTCCTTGGTGAATAAGTTGTTCTTGAGGAAGAAGTTGTACTCTTTGAAAATGCAGGAAGGAGTGTTTGTTGCTGATCATTTGAATTCTTTCAACATGTTGATTGCTCAGTTAGCATCTGTGGGTGTAAAGATTGATGAAGAAGATCGTTGTATGCTATTGTTGTGTTCTTTGCCAGATTCTTGGGATCACTTGGTGGTGGCTATTGGGAATACTAATTCCTCTTTTAAGATGGAAGATATTGTTGCTTCTTTGTTATCAGAAGAGATGAGAAGAAAATATTCTAAGATGGCGAAGGAGGCTCTTGTTGTTAGAGGCAGATCAAAAGAAAAAGGCAAGAAGAAAGACAAGAAGTCCAAATCCAAATTAGAGTGGAGATCAAAGTCTCCTAGTAAGAAGTCCAAGGTAAAGTGTTAGAATTGTGGGCAACTTGGTCATGTCCGAAAGGATTGCAAAGAGGAGAAAAAGAAGAAAAAGAAGTATTCTTCTAACAATGATTCTTCTCAGAGTGATACAGATGCTTTCATTGTAGCCTTGGCAACTTAGGCATCAGATGATGTCTAGCTGATTTATTTTGGAGCATCTTTCCACATGACATCGCATAGGGACTGGTTCACTAAGTATGAAAAATATGATGGTGGAAGGGTGTATTTGGCAAGCGATTCATCTCTGGAAATAGTTGGTCATGGAAGAGTCATAGTTCAGTTCCCTGATGGAAGAGTCAAGGGAATCAATGATGTAATGCATATACTAGGTCTGGCTCAAAATTTACTTTCTGTTAGTAAGTTGAATGATGTTGGAGTGCAGGTCTCATTCTCTGGAAATGGTTGCAAGATGATTAGAGGCTCAATGGTGCTAGCTAGGGGTGCTCGTATTGGTACCTTGTATAAGCTGGATGCACTTGATGTGCAATGCAATAGTGTCTCTGCAAAGTCACAGAAGGCTACTCATGGAGAAAAGGAGGAGAAAGTTCCTGATAGTGCAAACTCTATGGAAGTTAAACTTCTAGCAGAAAAGACTATGCTGTGGCATCATAGGCTTGGCCACATTGGAGAAAAAGGTTTAAAAACCTTGAAAAGTAAAAACCTGGTTGAAGGGCTTGATGAATGTAACCTCGAATTTGAGTTTTGTGAACATTGTATATATGATAAACAACACCGTGTTTCATTTTACTCCAGTCCTCACAAATCTTCTGGTTTACTTGATTATATACATTATGATGTTTTTGGTCCAGTAAATGTTCCTTCTTTGTCTAAATCAAGATATTATGTATCGTTCATTGATGATTATTCAAGAAGGGCATTTGTTTATTTTTTGAAAAGTAAATCAGAAGTGTTCAGTCATTTTAAGGAATTTAGAAACCTTGTGGAAAATCAAACTAGAAGAAAAATAAAATGTTTAAGGACTGACAATGGCGGTGAGTTTTGTTCTAATGAGTTTGAAAGGTACTATAAAGATCATGGGATTAAAAGACATAAAACTACACCCTACACTCCACAACAAAATATAGTTGCTGAAAGGTTCAACAGGACAGTGATGGAAAGAGCACGAAGTAGGCTAAGCAGTGTTGGATTGGAGGAGAAGTTATGGGCTAAAGTTGCAACAACATGTTATTTAATAAACCATTCTTTGAATTCCGCTCTTGTTGAGAAAACACCTTTGGAAGCATGGTCTGGAAAGAAGCCCTCTCTAAGACACATTTGTGTCTTTGGTTGTGAGGCATATGCATATGTGCCGAATGAGAAAGGTCTAAATTGGAAAACAAGGTTGTTAAATGTATTTTTATTGGTTATAGTGCTGGCATAAAAGGATACAAGCTTCAGAATCATGATACGGAGAAGGTTCTATACAACATAAGTGTTATTTTCATGAGTTGAAGCCTTCTACTTTGGATCTGCAGTCAGAGAAAAATAGAAAATAAAAAGGATGTAGTTGAAATTCCTCCGACACTAGATAAAGAGGAATTGAAAATTCAAAATGTACCTGAAACTGAGGAGAGCTCAAATAGTTGAGAGTTCTAAAGAAGAAGATCAACCTCAGCCTCAGCCTGTGAGGAGGTCAACACGTGAAAGAAAGCAACCGATAGGTATGGGTTTTCTTTGTTAGATTCTACTTGTGCCTATGGTTTAATTTCTAACACTGATGAACCTAGGACTGTGAAAGAGGCAATTAGAATGTCTGATTCAAACTCTTGGTTGGAAGCCATGAATGAAGAAATGCCATCATTAGAAAAGAATGACACTTGGAGTTTGGTGCCCTTGTCTGAAGGCAAAAAAGTTGTTGGTTGCAAATGGGTATTTAAAAACAAAATAGGTTTGGATGGCAGTGTGGAAAAGTATAAGGCAAGGTTGGTTGCGAAGGGGTATTCCTAGGTAGAGGGAATTGATTATGGAGAAATTTTTTCTCCTGTAGCTAAGCTGACATCTATCAGATTTCTTTTGTCACTTGTAGCAGCGTATGACTTAGAGATTGAATAGATGGATGTGAAGACAACATTTCTTCATGGTGACCTTGAAGAAGAAATTTACATGTCTCAGCCTGAGCACTTTGTGGAAAAAAGTAAAGAAAAACTGGTTTGCAGGTTGAAAAAATATCTGTATGGATTAAAACAATCTCCTAGAATGTGGTACCATAAGTTTGACACTTTTGTTTTGTCATTGGGATTTGTAAGATTGAAATATGATCATTATCTGTATTACAAAGCTGAAAATGATCGTGTTCTTATTATTGCTCTCTATGTTGATGATATGTTGTTCATAGGCAATAGTAGGTTAATGATTTTTGATCTAAAATCTCAATTGTCTGCAAAGTTAGAAATGAAAGATCTTGGTGCAACCAGGTATATTCTGGGAATGGAAATAACTAGGAACAGAAAGAGTAGAAAACTTTGGCTTAGTCAAAGTAAGTATATTAATACTATTCTGGAGAGAATTTGTATGGCTGATTGCAAGCAGCTAGTTGTTCCAGTTATGCAGGGAACGAAGCTATCTATTGAAGACTGTCCAAAATCTCCTACTGAGATAGAGGACATGACCAGAGTGCCTTATGCTAGTGCAGTTGGCAGTTTAATGTATGCAATGGTCTGTACAAGGCCATACATTGCCCAAGCAGTGGGAGTACTTAGTTGTTTTATGGAAAATCCTGGAAGAACACATTGGGATGCTGTGAAAAGAGTGTTTAGGTATTTGAAGGGCACTTCAGAATATGCTTTGTGTTACCATGGCAATTTGGTTGAATCATAGAGGACTCTCAGCATTCGAGGCTATGTGGATTTTGATTGGGCAGGGGACATTGATAGCAGAAGATCCACCAGTGGATATATTTTCATGATGAATGGTGGTGCAGTTAGTTGGATGAGTAAGCGGCAGGTTGTAGTCACTCTGTCCACTATAGAGGAAAAATAAATGGCAGCAACATAGGCTTGTAAAGAAGCAATCTGCTTAAAACGTTTATGTTCTAACATTGGGTTTGATGCAAGGAAAATTACAATTTACTGTGATAGTCAGAGTGCTATTTGTTTGGTGAAAAATCCTACTTTCCATGCCAGGACGAAACATATTGATGTGCAGTATCATTTTGTATGAGATATGGTGGAGGATGGAAAGGTCTCTTTAGAAAAATTGGATACTTTGGAAAATGTTGCAGATGCATTGACGAAACCAGTGAGCAGTGACAAGTTTAGGTGGTGTGCCAGTTCGATGGGCCTTAGTGCCCATGAATTTCAGTAGTTTTGTTGTGCTCTAGAGGTGTCAGTAAGATCTTCATCAAGTAGGAGATTGTTGGAAAATGTGCCTCAAGCTTACTGACATGAAAATATTGAAAGAGAAAAATAGGTGAGACCCTCTGAATGTCTTACCGACCAGCAGCTGTGTTCAAAAGTTCAAAGTCGCTGAGACTTTGGTTTTGTCTTTCCGACGGGAGTCATCGGCAAGACATGTCTATTGTTGTTAATTTCCTATCTCTTTCCGTCTGGGTAGACCTCTTGTTGATGGGTTGATTCCTGGTGATTATCGGGGAGACTCTTGGTGACGAGTGGCATCGGGGAGAGGCATGAACCTTCAAAGTGACTCATTTCGATAGAGTATGTCTCGCCGATGGTTTTACACAAGAATGTCATTGGGGTGACATGAAGGCTCAATAAGAGTCTAAGCGACAATGGAGGTCTCACCGACAGTTTTTCCTTCGGTGAGAACTCTTGCCGATGGATGTTTCTCTCGCTGACAGTTTTGCATTCGATATGATCTCCTGTTGATGGTTGTGGTCTCGCCAACAGGTATGAAACTTCGATGAGAACTCTTGCCCATGGTTTTCCTCTTGCCGACAGGTATGATTTCAGTATGAGCTCTCGCCGATAGCAATGGTCTTGTCAATAGAGCTACATGTGATGGACATCTGTGAGATGTCTTGCCGATAGAGTGGGTCTCGCCGATGGATTTTTGTTCATTGTGAACTCTCAGCGATAGCGAAACTCTTGCCAATAGATCTGCATGAGATGGATATCAATGTGATGTCTTAGCGATAGAGTGTGTCTGGTTGATGGGTTTGTATTCGATATGATTCTTGTTGATAGAGTGACTCTGGGCAATAGGTTTTAACTCAATATGACTCTTGTCGATGGTGACGATTCTTTCCGATAAGGACAGTCGAGAATTTTGGCATCAGGGAGACATAGTCTAGTGTCTCACCAACATGCGATTCCATTTGAACGTTTTGACCGAACGACTATCTAACGTGGTCTATTTTGAACCAATCAGAAAAGAAAAATGAGAACCGTTGGCAGTTGAACATTTGTGACTATTCTTGTGTGGAAAATGAACAAACCGTAAGAAATTGGATTAAATTTTGCAATGGTTGATGATGATGAACAGTGTGAGATAACGAAGTGTTGCTCGATTGAACACGGATTGATCTGAGTGAATTCATTGGATATTTTAGAGAGAATTTATGTATAAGGTTGATCAGTGAATGAGGCTACTATAATAATTGACATCAGAAAGTGAAGTTGATCTATGTATGTAATTTTCTTTACTGTAATACAAAGAGGCATTTCTTGGTGTGGTGGGTTTTTTCTCCCGTAAGGGTTTTCCCATGTAAATATGGTGTCCAATTGTGTATGTGTTCATTTCTCCTTTTTGTTATTCTTTTCAAGTGTATCTTAATGAACTGTAATTGAAAAATTGAAATTCACCTCTGCATTCTTCCCTGAGGTATTGGCGTTAGGAGAGTTTGTTCTGCACCTGAGCTTTCCTTATAGTTTTACCCAAAACCTAAACCATGAATTATACTTTCACCTTCAAATTCAAGGTGGTAATATATTTGTAGAATGCATTGAAAGTGGAATTAACATTAAAAAAACTCTCCTTGCTAAGGATCTTGTGAAAAATTATAAAGATCATAAGGATAATCCTTCAAAATCTAAAGATAAGCAAAGAATTTGGACCAAAAACAAGAAAATTGTCAATGATGGTGTGGTAGATGCAAAATGGTTTAAAATGTTTAACCTACCCTACAATTGGAAGAAAATAACCCTCAAAAGAATCAAGGTGGTAGAAGACAACCTAGGAAAAATAATGTTCCTAAAAGGAAATACACTCCTTTAGGAAATATCTTGAGTCGACATTGAAAAATTGATCCAAGCTAAACTCATCACCTTACCTGAAGCAATAAATCAAGAACCATTTATCAAACCTCCATGGTATAAGGAGAAATAATATTGTGAGTACCATAGGATCAAAGGACATAAAACTTTTGATTGCTTTAAAATGAAAAATCTTGTCCAATATCTTAGAGATAAAGGTGATGTTTGTGTAGACAATCAACCTCCAACTAATAACTATCTCAAGATATTCAAGAATCCTATACTTAATCATGGAAAATATGAACCTTCAAACAAAAATAGTAATCTCAAAGGATCCAATTATGCTACTTTCACTTATGATTACACCATATCTCATCTAGGGGAGTCCTTTCCTCATGTATCTACCTTAACCCCTTTAAAAAAAATCTCAAATGTGTAATAGCTACAAATAGGGGTAAACCAACCCTTCAAGGGGATTAATCCAAGTCATCTTAAATATATTATTATAACCTCCTGAATCATCTAAAGAAAATTTCAGCACAAATATCCATTCTAGAGATTTTAAAATATCCCTTACACATAAGGAAATCCTAGAAAAGTGGTGCAGGTGCACCAAGTTCTAGTCCTTGAGTTAGGAAGGTTCAAGTTTGTGTTCTTGTGAGAATGGGTCATTTTAATGTAATAAGTCCATGCCAAGGCCATTTTCGTGCCATAGGGGTCATTTTTGTGTCAATTAGGTGATTAGAGAGTTTATAGAGCAATAAAGAGTTAAAAAGTGAAAAGTTGTCAAATTTGTAAGTTGCAAGATTACAACAAATTTGAAAGGCAATGGTTAGTTTTTTGAAAATTTGATGTTTTAATGGTTGAAGTCAGTTGAGGGATGGTAGTTGGTGTCTTTTTTGTTTAAAAATACCTCATATTTTTTAGTTTGAGGTTGGGAGAAACTGTGTTTGGAAGAAAATCAATAAAATCATATTGTTTCCTTGCAATTTTCTGAGTTTCTCCAAAATTCCTGAAGTTTCTTTGTACTGTACAGTTCCGTACAGTGTGGTTGTGCTTTTTTTTTATGGAATATAGTGGGAATTAGGGTTAAATTCATCACAAACTTGGTTTGAAGCATTTTCATTTTTTTTTGTGCATTTGAGAGGCAATTTACTAAGGGTCGGTCTGTATACCCTGTATAAGGGTTTTGAGTGCATTTAAAATGGCATATTAATCCTTCCACCCATTGTATGCCTCTGTAACTCAGTGGACACACTTAGTTAGGGTTAATAAACATTTTTTCATCATTTCATGTGTATGGGAGGTCAGGATCATGATTTTTGGTAATGCCCTAGATGGCATTTTGGGTGTTTTTGCATGAAAAGGAAAGGTTAGAGAAGGTAAATGTGAGAAATATCTGAGGGAAGTCACTTTTTATTTCCTTTTAAGTTTGTTCAGGTTTTTTTGAAGGTGTTAGATGCACTAGGATGGTCTGGTGAAATATGCAATTAGGTTTTTCAATAAACCCTTGCCTAAATTGAGCAATTTGAGGGTTTTATGGAATCGGGTCTTAGAGCACGAGTTCCTGAAGATAAGTTGGAAAATTTGTGGTTTTGTCACCTAGTGATTGCTACCCCATTGAGTTTTGGGGTTTTTGAAGTGTTACAATGGTGGTTGCTTTGGAAATTTGGCCTAATTGGCCTTGTGGACAACGTAGTTTGCATGACTTGTGAAAGTTGTTCCAAAGGAGTAATGTGTGGGGTTGATGTATGTTGTAGAAGATTGAAATGAGTTCCTAGAATGGTGATTAGTTGCAAAGGTTGTTAAGGAAATTTGAAAGTTAAATTGGGAAAACTCGGTCTGCAGACCTACAAGGGTGTTTAGGTGAGAAAGTGGAAAATAAGCCAAGATTGAGTTTGTGAGAAGAAAGGTGATTTGAAATACTTTGAATTGATAAAGTGAGGGGTTTGTCAACCTAGGTTTCTATTAGTTGGTATCAGAGAAAATGGAGTAGGTCTCTTGAGGGAGAAGGTTGAAATTTTTGTGCAAGGAAAGGGTGTAATTGGAGGAATCAAAATGCCTCCTAAAGGAAGCATTGTTGCCAGGAAGATTCATAATTAGGCTAGATAATTAGAAGCCTTGAAGAAGGAGATTGTTGCATTAAAGTCTAAAGCTAGAGTGGATATGGATGAGAGTGATTCTAAAGAGGAAGAAACCTCTAGTGAAGAGGAAGAATTGGATCTAGAGGATGTGAGGATGTTGAAGTTATTGAAGGCTGTGAAAGGTGATGGACATGGAAAAATGGACTTCCCTATGTAAGGAGAAAAACTAGATGGTGAAGAGCTCTTGGACTGGATAGGAGCCATGGAGAAATACTTTGAAAGTGAATAGGTAGATGAAGAATACAAGGTGAAGAAGGCTTAAACCAAGTTGAAAGGACATGATTTGTTGTGGTGGAATTTTGTGCAAGATGGAAAGTAGAAAAAGGGGAAGACAAAGATCACTTCTTGGGAAAGAATGAAGGAAAAAATAAAAGGTAAGTTCCTAATGATTACAATGTTCAATTTCTTAAAAGACTTCAAAATCTTAGGCAAATGGATTTATATGTGCAAGCATACACCAAGGAGTTCTATAGGCTAAGTATAAGAACAAAGCATGAGGAAGATGATGAAGAAAGAGTAGCAAGGTATCTTAATGAACTAAGGTATAATATCCAAGATGGAATAAGTTTTATGACACCTAAGACAGTAGAAGAATGCTTTCAAATGGCTATAAGGGTTGAAGATAAAGTGAAGAGGAGGCAAGAGAAGGAAACAAGAGGAAGAGGAAGTAATTCTAGGGGCAGAGGTACCTTTCCTACACCAAAAAAGTCCAATGAAGGTCAAGGAGATGTCGGTAAGGGTAAAGAACAAGTGGCTGAATCTAGAGGTGGAAGAAAAAACTATAGGGGCAGATATACATATCAAGGAAGAGACCCTAATGTGTTTTCAGGAAGGTGTTACAAGTGTGGTGAGTTTGGTCATCCATTTTTCAAGTGTCCTTATAAGTTTGGTGCTGCTACAAGTGGGAGTGAGAGAAGAGGTGAAAAGAGGTTCCAAATTGTGCAAGAAGATGAAAAGGAAAGTTTCAATTCTTCAAGTCATAATTGTGTTCCTAAAATTGGTGAGAGTTTGATGCTACAAAGACAACTCTTGAAGGCCTCCAAGGAGAAAGAACCATTACAAAGGAGAAGTCTTTTCAAGACCACCTACAAGAGCAAAGGTAAAGTACACAAGTTAGTAATAGATTCAGGCTCCACTGATAATATAGTATCAAAGGAAATGGTAGATAAGTTGAGTTTGGTAAAAGTTTCTCATCAAACACCATATAAGGTGTCATGGTTAAATGATGATCAGTCACTTATAGTCAATGAGCAGGCTTTAGTTGAATTTCAGATTGGAGGATAAAAAGATAGGGTGCTCTGTGATGTTTTACCAATGCAATGTTGCCATTTGTTACTTGGGTGATCATGGCAATTTTATAAAAGTGTTATGCATGATGGATGGGCTAATACATACCATATTGTGCATGAAGGGAACTCATTCACTTTGTTTCCATTGCAAGAAGAAGATAAGGAGCAAACAAGGGAAAAAGAAGTAATCATGATGGGTAATAAAGATTTTGTGAAGGTTGAGGATAGAAAACAAGAAGAGTGTGTACAAGGTGAAGGTGTCAAAACAATGAATTTCAAATGTGTGATAGCAAAGGTAGGCCAAGAAAAGGCCAAAAATGTTTTGTTTGTGAAGACTTCAAATGGTTTAGAGAAGTGTGATAATATAGTTATTGGGAAAATGCTATGTCCACTTATTGGAAGAAAGGTTGATGGGAAGGTGTATTCCATCAGTACAAAGGTCAAAATTTTTGCTAAAATAGAAGCATTTGGGTCTAAGAACCTGAAAGGAGATGCAAAGATAAAGGGTGAAGTGAACACGGGTACTTGGTCAAGGCATTTGAATAAGTTCAATAACCAAAACGTAAAGGTTTGTTTGTAGGTATGACTTCAATTTCAATTGAGAGTAATGGTGGAAAGCATGGGGAAGGTCTGTTTGTGGAGAAGAGGCATTGGCAAGGTGAACACAAGTTGAACAAAGCAAGAAATGGAGCAAGGACCGGGTATTTGGTTCCATGGAGGATATTTTATTATCAAGGAGCATTTGCAAGATATTTTATGATCAAGGAGCCATTGCAAGTAAAATTCATGCTATGAAAGAACTAGGTATGAGCCAGTTTGGTCCTCATGGGACATGAGTTTTTTTTTTAGTGGGGGTGTATGGTGCAGGTGCACCAAGTTCTAGTCCTTGAGTTAGGAAGGTTCAAGTTTTTGTTTTTGTGAGAATGGGTCATTTTAATGTAATAAGGCCATTCCAAGGCCATTTTAGTGCCATAGGGGTAATTTTTGTGTCAATTAGGTGATTAGAGAGTTTATAGAGAAATAAAGAGTTAAAAAGTGAAAAGTTGTCAAATTTGTAAGTTGCAAGATTGTAACAAATTTGAAAGGCAACGATTAGTTTTTTGAAAAGTTGTTTTGATGGTTGCAGTCAGTTGAGGGATGGTAGTTGGTGTCTTTTGTGTTTAAAAATACCTCATATGTTCAAGTTTGAGGTTGGGAGAAACTGTGTTTGGAAAAAATCAATAAAATCATATTGTTTCCTTGCAATTTTTTGAGTTTTTCTAGAATTCTTTAAGTTTCTTTGTACTGTACAATTCCATACAGTGTGGTTGTGCTCTTTTTTGATGGAAATTGGTGGGCAGCAATCAAAAACTTGGTTTGAAGCATTTTCATTTGTTTTTGTGCATTTGAGAGGCAATTTACTAAGGGTTGGTCTGTATACCCTGTATAAGGGTTTTGAGTGCATTTAAAATGGCATATTAAGCCTTCCACCCACTGTATGCATATGTAACTCAGTGTATAGGATTATTTAGGGTTAACAAACATGTTTGCGTCATTTCATGTGCAGGGGAGGTTAGGATCATGATTTTTGGTGATGCCATAGATGAAATTTTAGGTGTTTTTGCATGAAAAGGAAAGGTTAGAGAGGATAAATGTGAGAAATATCTTAGGTAAGTCACTTTTTATGTCCTTTTAAGTTTGTGTATGTTTTTTTGAAGGTGTTGGATGCACTAGGATGGTCTAGTGAAGTCTGCAAGTAGGTTTTTCAATAAACCCTTACCTAAATTGAGCAATTTGACGGTTTTATGGAATCAAGTATTAGAGGGCGAGTTCCTAAAGATAAGTTGGAAAATTTGTGGTTATTTCACTTGTTGAGTGCTTCCCCCATTGATTTTTGGGGTTTTTGAAGTGTTACAAGGGTGGTTGCTTTGGAAATTAGGCCTAATTGGCCTTGCAGACAACGTAGTTTGCATGACTTGTGAATGTTGTTCCAAAGGAGTCATATGTGGGGTTGATGTATGTTGTATAAGACTAAAATGGGTGCCTAGAATTATGACTATTTGTAGAGGTTGTTAAGGAAATTTGAAAGTTAACTTGGGAAAACTGGGTCTGCAGACCTACAAGGGTGTCTAGGTGAGAAAGTGGAAAATAAGCCAATATTGAGTTTGTGAGAAGAAAGGTGATTTGAAATCCTTTGAATTGATAAAGTGAGGGGTTTTTCAACTTAGGTTTCTATCAAAAATTCCCTTCAAGAGTCTTTTGTGCCCAAATACATAGATATTGCTCAATTTATAGCCATTATTAGACGCATTTTTGCTCATCATCATTTGGTATTTATTGAAAAAGGCCTTTTTCTCAATGATCCATATCATAAAGAGGGATTGTACCTTGAGGTATTCATTCATAGGCATAAAATTAAAAGAGTCATGATTAATGGTGGAGTAGGCCTTGAAACATAGAAAATGGTGGATTCTAAGTCTAATGCAAAGAACCTAGGATGAAAAATTCTTTTTTCTATGGGGCCATTTAGGATGTAGACCAACAAGGTGATTAGATTGACTTTACACCTTGTAGGTGATTCAATCAGACCTAGATCTACATCTTTGTGGGTGTTGGATATGGATTGGAATTGATTTTCCTTGATTAACCAAATTAGACTATGTGACCTAGTATGAAAAATGCAAGATTTAGAAGATTGATACATTGTAATAGATATTTGCAGGTAGATCTGAGAAGGGAAAAATACTAAGCGCATATCCTATAAATTTGAATTCAATCACTATAGGAGGACATAACCACCCAAGAGCATCTTTGTCCTTGTAGGGATATTCATAATCTATTTTTGTAGTCCTCTGATGTTGGATTTGAGTTCTCGATTCCCACCTCCAAACTTGTCAGATCACTGTCGAATAACTATGTAGGTGAGTTTTTGTAAGTTGAAAAGGTGTAGGGTTCTAAATACAATAACATGGACAAATAATCTCTAGACTTCCTTTAATCATCTCCAAACCTGAAACCTGCACATTCAAAGAGAGAGGAAGGGTTGTGCCATTTAGGGGCTTGCCTTAGTCAAAGTGTTAGTGTTTCCACTTCCACAATGGAAATGTCAATGATGAAATGATAAATGATAGGAAGGGATGATGCATCCACAAGGTGTTGAAACTCAACACCCTTCAATGGCATCCTTGAAGAACTAAAGTCATGCACATCACCTCGAGGTCTTGGATTGTGCTTGCTTGATTGCTTGAATTTCTTGGAAACCTACAACAAAGGTTAGCCTTCACAAACAATGATAAAATGAGCATGCATAAACTCACATGTGATTTTACATGATGCTTAGATCTTGAATTGCTGCAATAAAGTTCATAATTTTTTCTCTTTGTCTTTGTCTTGACTTGCTCTTAATGTTCACTTGTTGCTAGATAGTTCTTATTAGATTTCAAATGATGTAATAACTAGGTATTTATAGGCATTTATTCAATTTCTTGCAAATTAGATCTTGATATCTGACATTTGCAACTTGAATTGGAAATGATAAAATGTCGACATTGACATATTTGAATTCTAAGCTCAACAAAATATAGGGATAGAGTCACCCAAGGGCATCCCTGTCCTATCCCTATTTTTTGGGATTTAGGTGTCAGGGGAAAAGTATTGGATACATTTATTTGTTTTCCACTTGGAATTCATTGGTAATTATTAAAAATAGGCTATATAATGCATAATTTAGGAAATTAGGTGTTCAATTAGGTCCAATAATTTAATGGGGAGAAAAAAATAGTGTAAAATTATGAAGGGTGACAATTTTTGCTGCTACAAGCCTAAAAATTTGTACCCTCTAGTTAGTAGAAAAATTAGGATACTTCAATGGTATTATTGATTCTCTAAAGAAAATCACCATAAAAGCTTACAATGATGTTGAACATGAATCTAAAGGAACAATAAAATTCCTTATTCAAGTTTTCCCCACTATAGTGGATACTATTTGTTAATTCTTGGACCTTGGTCTCCCATATAACATTCTTCTTGGCCATCCATGGATACATGCCTTGTAAGTTGTTCCCTCTACATATCATCAATGCCTAAAATTTCCCTATAATGGTTTTGAAGTAGCTATTCTTTGGGATCCTCACCATTTTGAGTATTGTAAAACCTTGGAAGAAAAATATTGAAAACCCACCCAAGTGCCTAATAATCAAGCAACTCCATCCACCTTATCCCCACTTTCCAATCCACACACCTCTCCTCCTAAGATTAAGGTTCAAGTTGATGAAAACTAGTTAGGAGAGTAACATGAAACAAGCTTTCTTTGTGGGCCAACTTCCTCTTTCACCTAAAAGATATGGTAGACCTAAACCTATGCAAGATATATCAACTGTGGTTATCAAATCTAAATCTACCACATTCTTGCATTGGGGTGAATTGGAAAAATAAAACATTGAAGATGATGTCTCAACATGGTTATATAAGGATGAAGAGGATCATGTCCCTATTCTACCTATGGAAAACTATCCTAAATGCATTTTAATAATTAAGAATATGGGTTATCAAGGTAAAGTACTAGGTCGTCCAGAACAAGGAATCATTGAACCTATATATCTATCACAACAAATAATAATAATGAGGGGCTTGGACATACCTCCCCTAATAAGAAAAATTTCAAGCTAAAATATAATCTAACTAAATGAGCTAAGGCTTCTCACATGGTTGAAACTCATAATCAAGATACCTTTCAAGACTCTATGCATATCACAAATATATTCCAAGCGCATTCCATTTGTACCTTATCTACCATATCATTTACTTCCCCATCATCACAATCTAAAGATCTTTCACTTACTTATCCTTAGCTTATAGATTGGGATCAACAAGGTTTTCCAATTCTATATATATTTCAAAATGATGAGGCCATTGCAAAATTAATGGGATTAATTGAAACTATACCTTTGGGATATCATCAAGTTGGTTTTATCATTGAGCTTGATGAGAAATCATATTTTTGTGAAACTTGAAAACCTCTCACTCGCAACAAACAATTGAATATCATAAGGAAAAACTCTAAAGTAAATCATGCTCTAACATCATCTAAAGAAGAAAATGGGAACCTCAACCTTCCTATCATGTCTAAATACCAAGAAAAATTCTCTATTTTGATAGAAAATTCACAAGAAGAAAACTTTGGTACAACATAAAATCCTAAGGTTGCATATTTTATAGCATCGTTATCATCATAGGAGAATGAGGACTTCATGGAATTCTTTAAAAATAGAACTATAAAATTTGAGTAGTCTTACATGTGGACATGTCCTTGACCTTGAGTTGGTAGTTCATCAGTTGATAGCTTTCCTCATGCAAAACCAGTAAAGCAAAAACTTCGTAAGATCCATCCTCAAGTGGCCTTATTGGTCAAGGTTGAACTTCAAAAATTGTTGGATGTTGGATTCATTAGAACAATTGACTATACTGAGTGGGTTTCCAACCTAATTCTAGTTAAAAAACCCACTAGGGGCATTCACATATGCACAAATTTCAGACATAAACAAGGAATGTCCTAAAGATGATTTTCCTCTACCCAACATAGAAATGATTGTGGATTTAATAGTTGGGAATGAAATGGAATCCTTAATGTCCACTAAGAATCAACATAAAGAAACTTTTACTTTCCCTTGAGGAAAATTTTGTTGGAATATTATGCCTTTTATTTTGAATAATGTAGGGGCTACCTATCAAAGATCAATGGCAACAATATTTCATGACCTTTTTCATAGTATCATGGAAGATTGTGTGGATGATTTATTAGCAAAATCAGTCACAAGATATTTTCACTTGGCTATCCTTGCAACAATATTTGATAAATTAGAAGATTTTAAAGTGAGATTAAAACCCAAAAAATATGTTTTTGGTGTAACTTCTAAGAAATTTCTTGGGTATATTTTTGAACCCATAGAGGTATTGAAGTGGATCCTAATAAAGTTAAATCTATAATTGGCATGACTCCTCCAACTAATTTAAATCAATTGCATACCCTTCACAGAAAACTTCAAGCAATTAGAAATCTCATAGCTCAACTGGTAGATAAGTGTCAACCTTTCACTCATCTTCTAAACCAAAAATGTTACATTTAAGTGGGATGAGAAGTGTCAATAAGCCTTTTAAAAATTAAAGGATTATTTGGCCTCACCCCCAGTTTTGATACCATCTATTCAAGGAAAACCTTTATTATTATATAGCTCAACTACTACAGTTGCATTAGGTGCTCTCCTCACGCAACATGATGATACAAGAAATAAGAGAGTTATCTATTCTATTATTTTTACATTGGTTGGATATGAGCTTAATTATACTCTAATAGAAATGGCATGGTTAGTTATTTTTTTTGCATCACAAAATTTGAGACACTACATGTTTAATCATCAAACAAAGCTCATCTCTAAGGTGGATCCTTTAAAGTTCCTTTTGTCTAAGGCTTCTCTAACTAGTTTTATAGAAAAATGGGTCATGATCCTAAGTGAATTTAACATTGATTATGTAGACCGTAAGGCTATCAAAAGAAAAATAATTTTAGATCAACTAGTGGATGCACCTTTAGATGTTGAGTCATCCGCTTATTTCAAAATTTCTAGATATGACAATTTTTAACATTTTCACTTCATGCTTTTGGAATTTATTTTCTGATGTCTCTTGCTAGAATTCTTTTTATCATTGCACAAGGTGATTGTATCCCAAAATCATATAGACTTTCTTTCCCTTGCACAAAAAATAGTGCAGAGTATGAAGAATTGATTACTGGTCTTAGAATGGAAATTCAATGGAAAATAAAGGAACTTTAGGTTTATGGAGATTCATAATTGGTTATAAGGAAATTAAATGATGATTATCAAACAAAGGATGAAAAAATTCTCCCCTACAAAAATATGGTAGATAGTTTTAAACAATATTTTTCAACTATCATCTTTGAATAAGCCCCAAGGTTAAACAACAAAGCCACATATACAATGGCTACTATTGGATCTCTCTTGGACATGCCTCATAATACTTGTCATTTTGAATTCCTTTTAGAGTAAATTTTGATTCTAAATTTAAACTTGTGCGTGAGCTTGTTCATCCTAATTATCCTAGGTATCATGATGTTTATACCTAACTTATAGAGTACTTGAAAGAAAACATTAATTCACAAATCTTCTTGTTTCATCATACTTGGTGATACCCTTTATCGGAGGAGTCTTGATAGTGTCCTCCTCAAGTGTCTAAAATTGAAAGAAGCTAAAATTTCCTTACATGAGGTACATGAAGATATTTATGGGGCTCATTTTATTGGACCTATCCTTGTTGATTTTGTAAGAAATAGATATTATTGGCCAATTATGGAACAAGATTCATAACAATTTGATAAGAAATGTTGTTAATGTCAACAACATGGAGACTTCATTCATGCACTTGGCCAAGAGTTACAACTGATAACTACTCCTTGGCCCTTTTTATAATGGGGACTTGACCTTATAGGAAAAATATACCCCCCTCATCCAATCGTCATAAGTTCATTAGCACAACTGTTGAGTATTTCACAAAGTGTGTTGAAGTCATTCCATTATTTAATATTACCAATAGCCAAATTTATCCTAATCTATATCATTTTCCACTATGGTATTCCTCATCCTATCAATATGTTCATGATCTATGTTATCAATTCCATATCCATTATTTCTTTTCCACTCCTTACTATCCACAAAGTAATGGTCAAGTTGAGGCCTCAAATAAGACTATATTGAAAATATTTAAGCAAATGGTCAATGAAGCTAGTCATGATTGGTATTTGAAACTTAATCCTATTTTATGGGCCTATCACACTAGCATACAAGCTACTTCATATTCCCTAGTCTTTGGAACCAAAACCATTTTTTCTATTGAGTTTGAGCTACCCTCCTTAAGGGTTTCTTTAAAGAATAACATTGACAAAGAAGAGTATCGAGTATCAAGATTACATGAGCTTGAGTTAATGGATGAAAGGAATATTAATGCATTACATCACTTAAAATATTATCAAAGCCATCTTCATTGTGGCTATATGAAAAAGATCAAAAGTTGAAGGTTTGAGATTGGATACATGGTCCTAAAATAGAATAAAATAAAATAAAAGATATAGAAAAGAAAGGAAAGATTAAACTTAATTGGTTGGTACCCTTCATTATTATTACAAATATGGTTCTAGAGCTTATAAACTTGCTACACTTGAAGGAGAACCTTTAGAAGATCCTACTAATAGAATTCATCTTAGGAATTTTTTTGCTTGACCCTCGGGGTATCCTAGTAATTTATACACACTAATCTCATACATATGCATTCCATTTCATCTCCTATTCACATTTCATTCACCTATCATTATCCAATTGCATATCCTTTTCCACATCCACCATGGCTTGGTTGTCCATATCTATTGTTTTCATGTCTTTTACCCATGTCAATTTTCCTTCGCCTAGTTAGGGGAAATTTTTTCCTTGACCTTGGTTTTGGGTTGGATTCTTGTATCTTGAGATCATATGTAAATCTTAAAAAAATTAGGCTTTAATGAAAATTATGAGCAAAATAAATGTCATTTGTTGAGCTAAATCTTTGGATTGTGTATCTTGTTTCCTATCTTTTGGTATAACTATCAATTTTTTTCATGTCCTAACATAATTATCATTCCTACAATATGCATTATTAAAAAAAAAAAGTTCCTAATGGATGCATCCTTCCTACAATGGACCTTATCTATCAAACTAAGCTTATCCTTTTAGAAAGAGATATGTTGGTTGTTGATTTTGTTTCTTAGTTGCTTTTATTTTTCTTTCTTGGTTTTATCTTTTCTATCCCACTTTATCAATGAAATATTATCCTAATATGCTTAGACCAGCTTGGTTCATAGCATGTGTCTTCTTTGACATGTTTGAATTTATTTGGTCTCATATTTGCTCAATGAAGGCCTATATCTTAATTTTATTAGAGCAACTTGGTTTTAGACATGAGGTTCCTTCTTATGTTTGCATGTGTGTTGTGTGTATGCAAGTTGGGTAAATGACAAGGAATATGCACTTGCTAAGGTTACTATTCAAAGCAAAAAAAATTCTTTTTTCATTTTTATTGTTGATTTGCATTTTGCATATCATCTTTTTGTTGCATATTCTCTTTATAGGTTTCATTTTGATAGTTTATCCTTGGTGGAGATTGATTTCACTCCATTAACAAATGTTAGTATGCATCATAGTATCATAACCAAAATCATTTAAGAGCATAATCATCCATAATCATGATAACATTTATTCTTTCATTCATTCATCATTATATATGCATGCATGTATCATCATCATCATCACAAATAACATCACTACATCATAACATCATAAGTAATCATAAGCAACATAAATTAAACATCATCATAATGAATCATACGAATATCATAAATCAAATAATAATCATGTATAATGTCATATATATATTGTCATCAATTTTCATCATCAATATCATATATATCATCATCATATAATACAATTTTATACATGGGTTGTATGATCCATATGAATACAATATACAAATATACAATGGATTGTAGGTATGATGTTTATATAAAATAATGTATATGGAAATAAAATATATATATCATGTGGTACATATGTACAAGGGATGTTCCCTATCCTAAAATCTCCTGGCATGAATAAGCTAGAGATACCCTAACCCCTCTTGGTCCTAGTGGTAGACATGGTAGTGGTGGTCCCATGCTCCCTATATTGTGTGATACCTTGATATAGCCACCCAAACTATCTCTAGCTCTACATCCATGAGGGGTAGGGTGGCACTTGTTGATCTTGAGGCATCTCTCTCTCGTAGAGAATTCTTTAGTAGGTAGCCTCCCTGGCGATCCTCCCACCTCAAACATAACTTGATGAGTTGTGATACCCATTCTTGCCTCAACTTGTATCTATCATGCTTTCTCAAAATCTCTCTTTGTTGTTGGATATTCCAGCTACACATCCACCTGATGTCTCTTAGCTCACTCAACATCTCTCTCTACTATTGACTAGAGTTGGTTGTCCTTGTGCCTAAGCTAGCTAGGCCCGTAGTTCATCTCACTCTATGGTCACCTATGTAGCATATGCCTATAGGTTATCTCTATTGGCCCTAGCCTAGTCTTTGTCTCCCCTAGCTCTCTATAGCTACCTCCTAGCCTCAGCTATCTTAGATCATGTAGTGGATACCTACACCTAGGCATCCTCCTCCTTCTTCCCCCTCTGAGTCTAAGCCTCTCCCTGCACTTTATGGTGGTCCTTAGCCTCCCACTAGTTGCTCCTTCTCTCCCTATCCATCATGTCCAACTTGCAACTATTGGACTGTGACTCCAATAGGTGGATCTCGTTGCTGCCTCACCCTCCTACCACCATCTCCTCCTATGGGTGGTTATTCTACCCTTTGGTTAGTTCATGTCAATCAGATGAGCCTGTGTTGTGTCCACCATGTCTTATACTCTATGATGGTTCCTGCATTTGCATTGTATACTCTAAGATCACAAATTCCTATGGTTTTCTCTACAGTAATCATCAACCCCCTTTCAACCACCTCCCTCTATGTCCTAGTGAACATTGCCTCATCTATTAGGAATCCATGCTATTGACCAAACTGCCTCCTCACCGACTCAAGTATGTATCTCTCTATAATATGTACTCTCCTTCTAATCAAATAGAGTGGTTGTTTGAAAAATGAAGTTGCTCCATGTCCTCATACTAGGCCTTGCAATCTCTCCATGATCTCCATATGAATGCATCTAGATAATCTATATCTCTATTCCAATACCATATTTCACCCAACCATCTATATGATTTCACATCCGCATACATATATACATAGGGCTATCCAATACCCCAAACCCTATAATTAATTGATTGTTTCACAACCATGTGCTCCCTTACCCATATATGTAAGGTGATGCCACATGCTAGGTTGGCACCATATCTATACACTACCTAATGTATGTCATGGTAGAGATGGGCTAGGACATATGGTCCCCATGCAAAAACACTGCCCTTCTCCATCATCCTCTCCAAGACTCTCCCCTAGGTAGTGGAAAAGACTTGGGACCTCCTTTCGAGTACCAATACCCCACCAATTATCCCCACCACCACCAGAGGAAGTGGGTCAAAGCAACCCATGGCCCATTTGAGATCCATCTCTTCATTGTTGATGCCTAGTTCATCCATAAAAATAACCTGGATGAGTGCACTTTCTTTGTGATATTTGTTGTAGACCATTCTCTCCTCTATGATTGGAATTCAGATTATCCTCTAGACATCCTCTAAGGCAATAGTGGCATCAATTGTTGGTAGCATAAATGCACTACGAATCATGGTACCACCTCTCCACCAATGTTGTCATTATTGCTTGGTGGGCTCTGATCTTTGGCATTCAGGAAACAAGCCATAGGCCTACCACTCCTAGATACACCTCATCTATATAAGTCAGCCAGGGTTTCATCTACATGGTCACAAGATTTTGATCCCATGGATGAAGTTGGTCACCCTCATCCTACATCCATTAGTCACACATTCACACATCATTAGTCTTACATAAAAGGATCAAATAAATTTTAATTTTTTCTTTCATTTTAGTTCCCTAACCAAACCCTAGCAATTACATAATTTTGTTGCCAATTGTGTTACATCTTCACCCATTTGTGTATTTTTTCCAATTGGACTGCAATTATCACCATTTGCACTACAATTCTAGCCAATTACATAATTTTATCAATTGCACAACTTTATATTTCATTTGCATTGCAACACTTTTCATTTGTGTAACTTTTCTAGATGCACCACATTTCTAACCATTTGTACTTTATTACCAGATGTCCAACTTCATCACCCAATTATGCTATGGTTTTGATAATATGCATTGTAAGCCAATAACATAGTGTTTCCTACCAAATGCGTCACAACAAGCCCTTTTCACAACATTTTTGGCCAATTACATCACATTGTGCCATATGTACGACACTAGCCCAAAAAGTCACTTTTGGTTTTTCTTGGTTCTACCCCCCATTAATGACCCTAATTCTACCCATTAGGTTTCCAAGGCTAGGTAGTCATTGGTAGTCCTACATTGGCTAGTCATTTAAATGCTCGACCTTGAGTCTGCTTGGTGTGTTACCCTCAAAAATGTGTGTGCATCTTACCTACTGCTCTACTCCAGGATGCTTTGGAGGCTCTAGATTTCAGAGAATGTGAGAATACAATGACTCTTTTTGGCCTTCCAAATCCTATATCTAGCCTTTCTAGCCTTTCATCTCCATTTTCCTACCCTAGTGTCCTTTTTCTAGCCTTTATCCATCATATCATGAGTCTTTTATCCTATCCTTCTCATTGTGAGCTAGGCCAAAAAAGATATTTTCTATGGCTGATATCTCAGAAGTGCATCATATCTCCATCACATGCTTAGTTGGGGCATATCATCAATCTTTTTCTTTAAAAAAAATTATAAAATGCATTGTCTCAAAGAGGGGAAAAATATAGACACGTAAACATGACTAAGAAATTTTTATCTTGTCATTTCAACATTATATTTATCATTTCTTCTATCTATATAATTAATTTCAACATTATCTTTATCATTTCAACATTATCTTATCATTTAAATTTGGGTCTTACCCTATCTTGAATTTTTCTATCCATTGATCTTGTAAATTAAGCTTTTCCATTGATCAAATGTTAGGTGAAGCATATAAATAAGAAGCTTTCTTTTCACTCAAACCCCCTAGCACTTTTAACATTATCCAAAATCTCTCTTAGAGCACTCTTATGATCTTAGCACTCTTCTTATAAAAAATATATCAAGCATTCAAGAATTCAAGCATTATCAAGCATAAGTATCATATATCTTTAAGCATTTATCATTATCATTGCATCATATCATTATGGTTCTTTCATAGTTTGTTACTTTGAAGAGAAACTAGCAATGGAGAATGTCAAGATCTTAGCTATGATGACTTTTCTTGTTATATCTAAATTCTATATTTTTTAGTCAAGATCTTGAACTTCATTGTGTGATTATGAGAGTGTAATTTTACATTGTTGTTATTTGTGATTCGTATTTTCATCATCCACAATCACTACTATTATTTTGATTCATGATGACAAGGATGGATACAAACAACCTATTGCACTTATCGAGTCATTTTATGATCACAAATGGAGGTATCCACCATAGAATGATAAGATAACATTCAAATAAGTTATTTCTAAGGGCTCATTTAAATTAGCTTGTGAATTGGGAGCTAATACATCAATCATCTTGGTGCTACTAGTGCACATGTTTTTGCATTATGTTGAAGTCCCCACAAGGCAAGGTGTAGGTTTGGGTGCAATAAAAGTCAATGGGATAAGTTTCAAGTATGTATCCACATTTTTCACCTCAAGAATGATCTAGGATATTAAGATATTATGTTTTAGATGTAGAATGGGAAATGTCTCAATGCGGTGAATGATTGTTAGCAAGAAACACTCGAGTTGTAGATCCAAAGGTAGGTGTTGATGTGGATAGATCCTATTGGGTTACTACTCAAACACTTTGAATGGAGAAGGATATGGCTTGTGGTAGATGCATATAAAGTTGTTGATGATAATAATTTTTTTTAAGATAAACACTTTTGAGCTATGAACCGGTACAAGAAACCACAAGAAACAACCAAACCCCGAGCACATTGGTAGCACAATGCGGTTTGAATACTTGACCACCAAACCAGCCCATATGTTGATGATAATAATTATACTACATATTGCCTAAGGAGTTTCACTTGGTATCTTGTGAAGATGTTAGTTCATGACACCATGGATTAAGCATCACTTTTGAATTGGCGGTCTTTCCTTATACATATTTTGTTTTGTGTGTGTTATGTATTACTTCAATTATAGCCCCTATTGGTCATGATGATGTGTAATTTTCTCAATCCCCTATTTGTGTCTTTTTTACACTTTTCTCTTGAAGATCTAAATTCCTATTATACCTACAAGAGACACACATCCACAACCAAATCCAATGATGGGACTCAATTTGATACTACCAATATTTGCTAGAGTCCCATCTCATTTGGACATCTAGATCTCATTTCACTTATTAGTTATAACCAATCTGAGAGAACTCTAAATAGGTCCCTAGATCAAGGTTAGATGTACACCCTTAAACCTATTACATGCAACCCTAAAAATTTAGTGTGGTACAAAAATGACATTCTAGGGTATTGGTGTCAATTACAGGTACTAAATTATATTTTGAACTTGCAAATGAAAATCTTCATGATGCTAAAATGCACTATCGAAACTTATTATGATAGGGACACAAAATTGACTAGCTTCCCTCCTTACACCTAAATCAAGCCCCATTGATCAAACGAAAAAAAATGTAAAAGTTGGAAGACATACCAAGCAATGTATGTAATAGGTACATCAATGACTAACAGTGATGCGAAGTGATTGAGACTAGAGTGATAGACCTAGTGCAAAAATAAGGTTTTGGCATTTGTTGATGTAACTAAAGTGATCAATGCAAAATAATAAGTGTTAATAGAGGTATGATCATTGATTGATCTTTGGATAATATGTTCAAAGTTTTCTTAAAATTGGATGATTGAAATGACATAGGTTGATGCCCTTTTATACAATTCCTAAGTGCACAATTTGAAAAAGAAAATCATGGGAGTCAAAGAGTAATGAGTAGTTGAGACTAAGTTAGATTGGGGCCATGATTATTTAAATTCAAATTTAAAAATTAAGGGACAAAACTACATGTATAACCCTAAATTAGGTTAAGGCCGCAAATGTGACCTTTAACTAGGTAAATAAAATATTTGTATGAGAGCTAAAAATGTTCTTAATTTATAGATACGATGATGTTTTTGAGTATAAGACTAAATGGGGTCAATAAGTGTATCCAATCAAATAAAATCATGTGCTAGGGTTATACATTTAGAATGCCCACACAAAATGGTGTAAAATGGGAGGAAAAGTACAACTCATGCACTTTTCACCTCTACCACTATACCTTTGATATTTTCATCTCAATTTTTTTTATATAATTTTAAATTAATTTTATAAAATAGTCATTTTAAGTTACTTTGATGCACTCCTATTGAACATGCACAAATGCACTTTTTATTAAAATAATTATTAATTGATTAGATTTAATATACAATGCTTTTAAATTTTAATTAATACCAAAGGCTTGCAGCTTAATTTGTGAAGGTGATGGTATGTTCTTTGATTACATCATCCACCAAAGCTCAAACCCTTCAAAGGTGTAATAAATAAGGGATAAGGTTGGGATAATGTTTCATGCAACTTTGGCAAAATGGATACTCAGTACCTGGCTCTCAATTGAAGAGGTATCAACTTAGACTTGTGTTCTTGTATAAGGGATGACACTAGGATCGTGCCCCAAACAATTTTGTTAACATAGTCAATCATTAACTCCCAACCAAAGAAATATTAACCATATTGTTTTTAAATGAGTTTGATATAAAACCCTCCAGACAAAAAAACTAAATATATTTTGTTAAAAAATATATCATCAAGATGAATAAATGTTGATGATTGATAGAACTCCTCTTTTTTTTTAATGGAGGATTTTTGTATCATTTAGAAGATTGTTTTGTTCTATGATGTAGGAGCATGAGCCTTAAGTTGAAACCTCTTCGACAAAGAGTCAAGGAAAGAATGAGGTATCTATTAAACTTCACAATTAGACCAAATATCCAGTGACATGGAACTCTTTTTTTTTTGGTGGGGTTGGACAAGGAGTGCCATTGATCCTTTAAACCGATGGGAGTAGACAAATTAATATGAAAAGGCTTATCCTTTCTTTGTTCTCGTGGTTAGTCTCACGCCTGGGTAAATTTATCTTGAATGCTTTCTTGATGAATTTGATTTCCCGGACTTGTCTATCAAATCGAAATCTGGATTGCATCCTATTAAATAAGGGAGCTCAGATGCAAAACCAGAGGTGAGTTTCACTGCAAAGAGCATTTAATAATTTTGAATGTAATATATCTGGATCCCAAGTACAGTTTCTGGTTCAAGCCCGTTATAGAACAGATATCAGGGAAGGCTATTCTATATATAGGCCTGCCTATAATATATAGACGATGGCAGTGTGTAGTATTAGAAGTCAGAATGTAGTTGAATTTCTTAAGGAAAAAGGGTTAGACGATACAACAATATCCAAAATGATAACAAAATGTAGAAGGCTTGAATTCGTCAATGTGGAGGAAAGGGCAAAACCCAACTGGAATTATCTACAAGAGATTGGTATACCACTCAGGAAACTGCCCTCCATGGTATGTAAATGTCCCAAGCTCTTGATTTTAGGTCTTTATGAGAAAGTCCAACCCATGGTTCAATGCCTTGCAACTTTGGGGACTAAGCCCAATGACATTGCATTGGCTATAATGAGGTTCCCACATATACTTTCTCACAGCGTTGAAGAGAAACTCTGCCCATTAATTGCCTTTTTCCAGACTGTTGGGGTGAGAGAGAAGCAG
The DNA here is from genome assembly GCA_007258455.2 of Sequoia sempervirens. Lineage (NCBI taxonomy): Eukaryota > Viridiplantae > Streptophyta > Pinopsida > Cupressales > Cupressaceae > Sequoia > Sequoia sempervirens. The sequence goes on from VDFB02047230.1 coordinate 299,168,424, forward strand.
GTGGGCAGGTTGATTTTGGTTAATCCCAGGTTAATGAGCTACAGCATTGAAAAGAAGCTTCAACCTGTTGTAGAGTTCTTTCTCGGCTTAGGATTGAGTAAGGACAGTGGTGACCTCGGTAAAGTCCTGGTTAGGAGTCCCCATGTTATGGGGTACAGTGTGGAAGGTAGGCTAAAACCCACAGTGGAGTTTTTGCGGAAGTTGGGTCTCAACAAGGAGGATTTGAGGGGAATCGCAATTCATTTTCCAGAGATGTTGTGTAGGGATGTGGAGAAAGTTTTGAAGCCTAATGTAGAGTTTTTAATGATGTCAGGCTTCAATGATGCTCAGATATGTAGGGTTATATCTGGGTTTCCTCCTGTTTTGACTAAAAGCATTAAGTCTTCACTGCAGCCCAAGATCAGCTTTTTGGGGGAGATGAGGAGAAAGATTGAGGAAGTGGCAGAGTACCCTGATTTCTTTCGCTATGGTTTGAAGAAGAGAATAGAATTCCGGCACAAGCAACTGAAACAGAAGAACATCCAGTGTAGTCTGGCCGACATGTTAGGTTGTAGCCAAAATAAATTTTTCATCAAGTTTGGTATACAGGAAAGGAAGAAATTGTAAATTTGATGTTGAACAGGCAAAATTGCTGAATTGAACTTTTGTTGATTGTTTCCTTGTTTTGCAGTCTTTCTATGAGGTATCTTGCTCTGTTTATGTCAAATGTGAGCCTTTTGAGTTTCCAATGGCGTATTTGTGTCTCGTAGTCAAATTCACAATTACCAGTTGATGTTTGCTTCAAGTGCTTTATTTCAAAATCCATTTTAATGATCCTAAAACTGATTCCAAACAGATCTGTGATGTTATTTTGTCAGTTTTTGGGATGATCTTCCAAAGACATGTCGATGAATTATATAACAATATTTTGCTGTAGGATTGAAGTTCCCTAGTGTTTACAGATTTATCTTGAGAAAATTTTCAGGTTTCCATTTTATTGCACACAATTTAATCTCAAGAGATTTACAGTTAACTCCCAAACAGCCTGCAAACCTGTGTTACCAAAGCTGTCTTTGGCCTTACAAATACATAATCAAGAATTTCACAGCACTTGCTAACAGAAGACAAGATTAGAAACAATAAGGGCCATCGCAATATGTGTTATGGACAACCAGCTCGTTATGCAAAGAATTTAGAAATTTGAGAAACACATCTAATGCTTATGCAAACTTATATTTAGGGTTGAGTTTAATTGGTTAAAATATTGAGTTTTCATTGTGAAAATTTAAGCTCACATTTCAAAAGAACATTTAATATGGAATTTTAAGTTGTGACTCTTGATTTTTCATATGTGGTTTTCTAATGTAGTTGTTAAAAAAATTGCATTAATCTCATGATTGTACTTGCAAAAACTTGTATTTATCTCATATTGATACTTACATGAACAAAATATTTACTAGCAATCTCATCTTGGTGTGCAATGGGTATGCCTTAGAGGTGTGGAAGGTCAATTTGAAAAAAAAAAGTCTAATAAAGGTCTCAATGGAGAAATGATATGCATCCATTTACAAGGATCCAAATACAATTGAAACAAAAGCTTTGAAATAGAAAATAATCAAGCACCTTTACCATTAATATCTACATGCATGGTTCCATTTTGTTTGGCATTGCTATTTTGTCATTATAACATTCCCTTGTTAGGTCTCTCAGTATTGATATACATTCTAAATATTTGGCAACTTTGATTAATTTAACTATTCAAATGTTATGGTGTCAACTACACCATCTAACATGAGTTCAAATAAAGAGGTGGAAATTATTCAAACCACATAGCACACCAATAGACACAAAAATCTCTCATGTAATGACTTTCTAAAACTAGACTATTTGAGCTGACACGTACCCTGTAAAAAATAAGAAACGGGTATAGCGCAATGTCCAGCTGTAAAAATGTGTTTTTACTTTATTCTTCCATAAATATCCATAACCTATTCCAAAGCTCCTATTTTTGCACATGTAGGTAGAATGCTGGCAAAATTTATTATGCAATTATGGCAAGTTACGAGGCAACATTTGTTTGAGGCATGCTGTCAAATAATTTAACTCCCTAATTCTTTTTAAAATTCCATTTGTTTGAGGCAGGTCATGAGGCATTGGTGAAGCATTTTGTGAGAACTATGGTTCAAACGTAGTTGATTCTACCTATTATTTTGTCTGATTGTCTATTGATTTCAAGTGAGTTTTAATACTTTTCCATCACGTTCTTGCTCTATGTGATGGCGTGTATAATCTGTGTGAATAACTTGTGTGGTTTGATAATAGAAATAGGGAGCGTAGATTTGGTATGGCTGTGTCGGATATTATATCTAGCCTTGTTTGTGCTTTATTTTTGCTGTAAAATAATCAAAAGAGAGATACCTTATATTGTTACTAAAGTCCAAATACTCCAGACCATATAATTTCCCCAAGCTTTAAAGAATGCTTCCTATGAGATTATTGCCAAGAGAACAAGATAAGGAATTTGTATCCAAGTCCAGAGAATTTAGATTACAGATATTTGCAATGGCAAGGGTAATGTCAGGATATGTTCCAGAGTACTGCATTATTTCAAAGATTTTGAGAGCATCCTTGCAAAATCCATGTGCATATCCTGCAATCATTGCATTCCATGACATGACATCTATTGGGGCATTTTGTCAAACAGTGCACGTGCCTTTTCTATGCTTCCACATTTTGGATACATGTCCACCAGGGCAGTTGCAACTGCAACATCTGATAAAATTCCTGTATTCTTTATATTTTGATGGATGTCCATAGTTACCCTGTTCTAATGCTCCTATTTTGGCACAGGCAGGGAGAATGCTGGAAAAAGTTGTGCAGTCTGGCTTTACACCTATCAATTGCATTTGCTTGAAAGTCTGTGAAGCTTTTTAAAAAAATCCAAATTTTGCTCATATCTTGCAATCATTACATTCCATGAGATAACCTCTCTTTCAGGCATTATGTCAAATAGTTCACGTGCCTTTTCTATGCTTCCACATTTTGCATGCATGTCTACTAGAGCATTTCTACGCTCTGCTTGAAACCGATTGAAGGCCAGAAGAGTATGGTCGAGTGAATCCCGACCGGCTCCAGTCTTCTATTGAGCGGAGAGGCGGAACTGAGGTTAGATTCGGCAGAGATCCGCGGTAAAGAAAGGGAGGAGGGGTATATCGAGTGGATAGCATCCTCGGAGCAGCCATATCTGCATTAGCAATTCAAGCAAACAAGTTTCTTTCTTGTCAATTACATCTGTCTTATCTGACAAATAATTTGCTATAATTTTGTAACATAAATGAATGGTGTGCAGGGGGAGCGTGTGGGTATGGCAATCTGTACAGCCAGGGCTATGGTACGAACACCGCTGCTCTGCACTGCGCTCTTCAACTATGGTCAATCAACGGGCGAATTTTGCAGGAGAAATACAACGAAACGGTGGAAGTTGTTGGCGGCATTAAATGTTCTCTGATAAACGGATGAGATTTGCTATGTAAAATCCATGCCAATCAAGACGGCAATACTTACTTTATTGAACAATTCATTTAAATGGCGTTGCTTTAAAGGATAATCTTCTGACATAACATATTTTCACCGAAATTTTTGGAAGAGTTTTAGTTAATACCAAACAGTCCAAGACAAATTTGTAAATTCCTATCATTAAGGAGATTTATTCCTATCTTTAAAGCCAGTGATAGATCACGAGGCTCCTCACTAGTTTTAACCATCAATGGAGACTAGTATCATGATATTATTTTTTAGTTGTTGTATCATTTCTTAAAGCTCTATAACTATTGTTTATGATAGTTATTTCCATTGTTTCCTTTTGTTTTTTTTAGGTGAAATGTAGATGTGGAAGAATAACATAATATCATCAAGTTCTAGGGTTTGGAAGATTTTTAAAAAATCCACACAATTTTTACATTAGATCAAAATGAGAAACTCTCCACAATGTTTACATTAGATCAAAAGAGAAACTAAAAGAATAGAATTATGATTATATTGATAGAATGTACATACAAACCCTTGTTTATTTATATAAGTCAAGAGGGAGGCTAAAAATAGAATTTTGTACATAAAAGTAGATGGAGATTTTCGACAATATATCTTGGTCAAATATGTGTATAGTAATGGATAGCATAAGCACGCGACTAATTATCACAAATATTAAATAGAAAAATTATTACTTACACTACCTAGATACAATTATATATAGTTTAAACAAAGACAATAATAGGGTAGTGAGAAAAAGACAAAGACTTCTAGTTTAATGGGAATATACCAACTCCCCCTTTAAGTGAAACTTGAAAATTGAAAAGATGAAATATAAAAAATAAATAGTCAAATCCTAAAAAATGGGTCCTAACAACAATGTCTAATTAGGTAACCATGTACAATGTGATCAAGGAATGGGGACTCAAGATGTTTTTGATATAACTCCAAGGAGAATTTCAATTATCCTAAGAATCAACTAGAGTTAAACATATTGAGTTTTGGCCAAAGGTTTAGTTGAGATATAAGTGTTGTTGATCCTCTAGAAAGACAATATGATGCACCAAAAAGTCATAGATCGATAAAGATGAAGATAGGCCAAATGCTAAGGAAGGTCCACTTATACCAAACATGTGTTTTTCCTTAGGGAAAAATATGCAAAGATGTACATATTGAAAGTCTTCACACTTCCAAATATTATGTGTAGGAAGCAAAATAACACATCTACTAGTAGCTCACCATTCTTTGAATGTGGTGAAAAAGAAGTCCTAGAAACATATTGTGAAAGATTCACCACAAAAAGAATCTAGTAAGTAGGGATATGGATTTGCATGCAATGAAGGATTTCTAAAAGTTCATCCATGTAGGAAATATATTTAAATAGAAAAATGATATCCTCCAAGAAAGTAGGAAAATGATTGATATGAAACACAACAAAGAGAAGAAATGTCACACAAATAATAATCCCAATGAGTTAGCTTTCTAATGAGGGAAAGATCAAGTGTTACATCCCAAAATTGTAGGCTCACAATCTTAAAGCATGCTTGCTACACCTTTATGGCTAAGGGTTTCTTCAAGAGGATGAAACAAATATTTTTCAATAGATTGAGGATGAGTGAGTCTACTTTGAGAGTGAATAAGCTATCATTGACTTTGATCTCAACTTAAATCGAGGAGGGTGTTCCTAGAGGTATGCTTTAGTAGGCATTCAAATCAAATAAAATGGACAATCGAAATAACAAAGAATAAAGTTATATCCAAATTGTACACTTGACGCCTATAACTATCACTAGGTCAAGAGAGACTAGTTGTAATGACTTCTTTATAGTTGATAAATATTTTGCACATGTATATGTAGGTAAGAACTTTGTTAAAATTTTGTGAGATAGTTTCACTTATAACTTCATAGAAATTGGGAAAATACGAATATACCAAACATGGCTCTAAAATGTGTTGGGAATAGGATTCCATTTAATTGCAATCCTAAACATATTTCATGTGTCTCCTAAGTCATTGGAAAGTGTTCCCCAACACTAGGATTAGAAAGAGATTAAAATCAAATGAAATGAACATATAAATTGGCATTTGTAATTATAAATGATAGGAATATGTGGGGGCGTCCAAGAAGAGCTCATACAAGATAGGAGCACATGGGGTGCCCACATGGAAGGTGGAACCCACCTTGCTTAAGTTAACTGTTTAGAGGATTGATAACATTTCAGTAATGCATGTAAAGATCCTACAAATTAGGGATTGATATTTACATGAGTAGAGTTCAGTTCAGTTATGGTTCAGTTATCTTCAGTTGCATGTAGTTATTTTGAGGTGAATGCTAGTTGACTTGAGTCAAGCATGACTAATGACTTCAGTTGCATGATAGATAACAGGTGGATACTTTCAGTTAAGTGGGGATGATCAATCATGCATAATGTTTGCATGAATTGGTGGAGAGATATGTTTTAGTTAATTAAGATTGACTTAGACCCACCTTGGGCGCCCAAGTTGGCATCTTTGAGTTAACACCTTTTGCATGAGGAGATATTTACAAGGCTCAGTCAAGTGGGTCCATTCTTGGCTGCCAACTTTGAGGTGATACTTGCAAGATATTTTCTTGACCAACGTTTAGTTAAGTGTTCAGTTTGGGGCACCTAAATTGAGGAAGAATTTGGTTTGAACTCATATTGCATTGTGGAAATCTACTTGCCCAATCTAGGCATATATTTTTTAGAGGAGCTTTATGCTCTTGTTTTTTATAACTCTTATGAGTTTACATGCTCATTAATTGTCTATTTATTGTAGCAATTGCATAAGAGTTTGTCACAGGTTTGTAGGTTGAGCTTGTGCATGTGTGAGGGTTTGAACAATGGAATGGGATGTGTGGATTCATGCTTGGTCACATGGAATGCATGGCTAGCTTGTAATTGTAGCAAGTGTATGAGATTTCCAATGAGAGTTTATTACAGGTTGTGAAGAAGGATTGTTGAAGGCAAGGAAGCACATCAATCAAGGATTGATACAGTATTATTGTAATCTTGTTCTAAGGTTAAATAATACAAGCACTATCAAGATTCTGGTGGGATTTTTTCTTGAAAGGGTTTCTCCACGTATATGTTGTGTCACTTCTATCTTCTTGTTTCATTCTTCTAAAACCTTCTGTCTCTTTCTATAATTGGTAAAATTGATATAAAAAAGATTAATCATACACAAAGAATTATAACAAAGAACACTTAATTAAATCTACAGTCTCATAGTAAATACAAGTTTTAAGCTACAATATTATCTTCATTTTCAACAAAATGTAGAACAATTAGGTTTTACATAAAATTTCCCTTGGTTTTTATTGTTGAATCATGAACAACATTTATTGCATCTATTTCTTACTTCCTGCAATTACTAGTGACTAATTTTGATGATTTAAAATACATGTGGAAGGTCTAATTCTTCAATATTAATGCCTTATTGGTTAATAGAGTCATATACAACCATTGAAACAATAAACAAGAAGTTGTAGAAAAGGTATGATATAATTCAAACACATAGATACTTAATGATATTTTATCAAAATCCTAGAAATTCATATGCAACAAAGACCAATAAAAATGCCAATTTACATCAATTTAAATTGCTATGACACTTATCTAATCTTTGTTATAATCAGACTAGCAAATATGGTGAAGAAAAAATCCCAAACATCAAAGAGCTTATCATACCCACTAGTACACAAACAACAATATATGACTAAATAAACTACTAAAAATTGCATATAAATGACTAACTTTAGTCACGTGACTATTAGTCATTTATTTGTAGTCATTTATAACACCACTAAATTTATTACTAAACAATTTTAGTCATTTATTTAGTCATTAATTTGGTCATTGATTTAGTCATTGATTTAGTCATATATTTAGTCATTAATTTTAGTCACGTGACTATTTTAGTGGTTTATTTGTAGTCATTTATAACACTACCAAATTTATGACTAAACTATTTTAAATTCATTTATTTAGTCAATGATTTGATCATTGATTTAGAAGTTAATTTAATCATTTATTTAGTCATGGTAGTGATTTGTTTAGTCATATATTTAGTCATTTAATTTAGTCATATATTTAGTCATTGATTGTTGTTAAGTGGTCATTTATTTAGTCATGGTAGTCATTTATTTAGTCATTAATTTGATCATATATTTAGTCATATATTTAATTATTAATTTAGTCATGTATTTAGTCATGTATTTAGTCATGTATTTAGTCGTTAATTTAGTCATTACTTTAGTCATATATTTAGTCATTACAAATAAAATCTAACTTAATTAATCCTCACAAATTTATGCATATAATCTTCAAGTATCATAGATATTCAAATGTTAAAAAATACCATGAAATGAAGACTAAAATACTTGAACAAATATGATTGATTATACACAAACACAAACAGATTACAAATCAAGAGGAGCCACAACACAATATTTATGAGTGGAGAAAAAACCACTCTAAAAATTTACTTCATTAAGCCTCATTGGCAAATCAAAATCTCATTGGTTACATTCAATGTCTCAATGACATTGTACAATTTACAGAAACTATATAAACATAATACTCCTATTTTTATATACTTATACTATTTTCCCCTTCCTTAACTACAATCCTTTTGGAAGGGCAACAACCTCCTATAGGGGCTTGACCCATTTAATCCCCTTGCAAATCCAAAGTTATCCCGCCACTATTGATTTCTGCTCCTCCAAAATCTTCCTCGTTGGTATTCACCTTTCACTTCTCCAATTTGGAGTTGTAGCTTGAAAATAAGGTTTCAGAATTTTCACATCAAAAACTCAGAAAAGTCAAATAATACAAAGGATAAAATTCAAACAAATTTTATTTTCCTTTTCTAACTATGGCACCCTAAACTTAGGCGCTAGATATAGTGAATGTATCAGAATTATATATAACATCCATCAAAAGCATATTTGGAAGTAGATTTTTATCATATATTGTAGTTGCAAATTCCACTAATAATAATAAAGATAAATAGTTTTACCTTTCTACATCAACTAATGCAATTCTGATAACTTTTAGATGATTGACAATGCTAGCCTTTATCATATCAACATAATCACCTACAAGTTGCAACACAACATTAAACTTATTAATTAGACTCAACATCTAAGAAAGAAAGAAAAAATTCAAACATTATCAATTTAGATAAAAAAAACATCAATTTCAAAGATCAAAGTAGCCAATGCTTCACTCTCTACATCCTCTGCTACAATCAAAAGAGGCCTTTGTTTCTATGATAAATGCAACAAGAAAAAAATTGCATTGGACGAATCTCACATACTTCTTTGAAACTTTTCTTAGAGAAAATCCATCTACATTCTTTTATAGATCTCTATAATGGTTGAAGGTTTTGCCTTTGTCTTTGCATATGCATCAATTCCATCTATAGCCTACATTGTTTAGGAATAGTTATAAAGAGTTCAACAAAAATTTAAAACTAAAATAATGAAAACTAAATGTTCATCAATTTCTTTGGTTAATACATGCATATATAAACTTCTTTCGGGGAAACATGGCTTGTACAAATCAAGAGTATGTTTGATTTAGGGATTGTTTATGGTCAACATGTTTTGTTTGATTCTCTTATTTCTTATTTCATAAATTATATTAAAACCATAAATTTTTGTGTAAGTATCCCATATATCATTCTATATCAAATATGATAAGAGAAAATGTATTTCATCTTCTACTCTATTTAAATTTATTCACCATAAAAAATTTAGTGAATAGTATGAAACACTATCTAAATAAACAGGACTAGAAGAGTTAAATTAGGATAAATGGGATCTTGGGATCAAAAGAAATTCAACACTATTAGTATCAATATACATCAAGCAAGAGAAGGACAAATAGCTTAGCGCAATTATTCATGAATAAAATTATGAGAAAAAAGTTGTACTACTTATTACCATAGAATAAAAGCTGAAAGAAATATGACCACCTAGTCTACAGTTTCACAAAACACGATAAAGGATACATTAAAATTACTTTCTAGATGAGAACATGTTGATTCAAAGAAAGATGAGAATATGTTGATTCAAAGAAAGGTGAAAACACATTACTACATTCTTTTACATTCTTTTAAGAAATTTAAATAGGATCCTGACTTAATCAATGATCTAGCATGTCATTCGAGTAGGGAAAATCCTCTTTCCTTATGCACATAGGTGATAGAATTGAGATTTTACATTCAAAAACAAGAAAGATTATATATAGTAGTGGAAACCCCTTCTCTCATCTATGGTTGGAGAGTTTTCTAGGTCAATGGGACCACATTCATTTTAGGTGTGACCACTATGATAACACATATTTGGAGTGGTAATCTATGGTGATAGCTTTGAAAGCCTTATTATTGTTTGTGGTTAAAAGTTGGGAATTCTAAAAAAATGAGAGAAAGCATGTAAGCCTTGAGCATTGGCAACAAAAAATCATAAACATCTAATCTTTATTAAATGGTAAAATATAGACAAATAATTACCTAGTTGAGTTCTATTAGACTAATTTCTATATGAGTGAGAATGTCGTTGGGATTATTTGTACAAAGAATCCATCCTAAATGCCAAGATTGACTTTCCCCTTCACAATTGCTCATAAATGCTTAGTCATGAACCAATTTTTTTAGATTTCAAAAGAAATGTTAGCAACTTAGAAATACATCTATAGACAATAGCAAGAAGGAGCCAAAAAGAGGCTCCATAAAAACTGACAAACTAAAAGGATATCCAAAACTAAAGCAAAAACTGAAAAGTAATCTAATAAACAAAAAGAACCTAATCCTATCACAAGGGAAAAAACCTGTGAGACCAATTGGATGACTATAAATAGTCTAACAAATAGACCAAAAATCCAAGAGATGGGACTCATCACCAAACAAGATGAACCAAGGATGCTAGAATGCTAGATGAACTGGATCTAATACATAGCACTAGAAGAGAAGACTATACCCTCGCCAATGATAGTAAAGGCAGCAATCATAGTTCAAAAAATTGTCAGTTACTCACATGATTCATGAGTATTTGCAGGTTAGTTAGGGCTTGTAAGTAACTCACCCAATAACTTGCGAGTCCAACCATAAAACTTGTTGATGTTCATTTCTCCCATCGATGGAAACTTCAAACTGATCTTTTCCCTTTTCAGAGCATGGAGGGACCACAATCTTTTTCCTGTCGATGTCCACCTCTCTCGCTGATGAGTTTGAGTGTTGTTGGGATATCAGTGGAACTTTGACATGACTCCCAACAACATGGAAGAGTCCTCCTGATGATTGCTTCAGAACTACTCAGGCTATCGGTGGGGCTTTGATGTGACTCCCAATGACACACAAGAGTCCTCCTGATGGAAAATTAAACAGATTGCATCCAGACTCCAAATCACACTATGTGCTCAAAGAGATGATCACACGATTTGCAAACAACCAAGAGCATTGAAGGGTGTCAGAGATGTCATCTCATGGAATACGATGATTGTGAGATATGCACAAAATGGATTTGCTAAAAAGGCTTTAGAAACTTTCAAGCAATTGCAATTAGCAGGCGTGAAGCCAAATTCCACAACCTATGCCAACATCCTCCCTGCCTGTGCCAAAATGGGAGCTTTGGAGTAGGGTATGAACATCCATTAGAGCATAATAGATGGGGGATTTTTGTCAGATATTATGGTTGGAAATGCTCTGTTAAACATGTATGCAAAATGTGGAAATGTACACAAGGCACATGAACTCTTTGATGGAATGCCTCAAAGAGATGTCATTGATGGATAAATTATGCAATGATGGATAAATTACTCTAGTTTCTGAGTGATCCCCACTTATTCAAATGGTTTGTCTTAAAAGCCATCTATCTAATATGTAAATAAATTTTATAATACTCTGGTAATGTGCTATGAACTAATACATTTTTATAAACTCTAAGATTAAAATAATCTATCATTGAGCTTTCAACTAATACATTATAGCTAGTGCAGGACTACATTCTAGTTTTAGAGATACATTTTAACAATATAAAACTTGGAAACTTAATATGTAAGAACACCATTTTGATTTGTATGGTTAAAGATCAAGAGATTTGGAACAATTTCTTTTTCATAATTATGCAGAGCACACACCACAATAAAGCAGTGTTATATTTTTTTCTTATTAAAAAATGGGTAAGATAGCATGAAACATACCTATTCTCACTGGACATCTCGTAGAGCTTTCCTCTGCTGGAGAAAACAATGAGAGCCACCTCAGCATCACATAACACATTAAGTTCATGGGCTTTCTTCATTGCAATGAACTCATACACAAGATCATTGAACACAAGTCATCCAAGCTTCCTGGTTCATTTTCAGTTCAATTGTGGAGGATAGTTCATAAGGATGGAAATCAACATAGGGGATCAGGTCTACCAAGATTATGGGACCATTATCCAATCATCAAACAAACAAGATCAAATCACTTAAATGAAATATAACCTCCTATAGCAAGTCAATGAAAGAATATAATAGAAAGGTATAAAGCCAAATTCCACAACCTTTCCCAGCATCTTTCTTGCCTATGCCAAAATGGGGTCTTTGGAATAGGGTATGAATATCCATCAAAGCATAAATAATAGAGGAATTTTGTCAGATTTTGTAGTTGAAACTTCCCTATTAGACATGTATGCAAAATGTGGAAGCATAAACAAGGCATGTGAACTATTTGACACAATGCCTGAAAGAGATGCCATCTCATGGAATACGATGATTGCAGAATATGCACAAAATGGATTTGCTAAAAAGGATAAATATAAACTTTTAAGAAAATGCAATTAGCAGATGTGAAGCCAAATTCCACAACCTATGCCAACATCCTCCCTGCTTGTGCCAAAATGGGAGCTTTGGAGCAGGGAATGAACATCCATCAAAGCATAATAGATGGGGGATTTTTGTCAGGTATTATGGTTGGAAATGCTCTGTTAGACATGCATGCAAAATGTGGAAACGTACACAAGGCACGTGAAATCTTTGATGGAATGCCTCAAAGAGATGTCATCTCATGGAATGCAATAATTACGGGATATGCACAAAATGGATTTTTCAAGGATGCTCTCAAAATATTTGTTGGTATAAAGTTTTGTAAATCTGATTACTTAAAACTGAGATAGAAGATAGGTAAACCCACATTCCAACATGCTCACAAAAAAAAAAATGATCTTTATATTTCCTCATATATTCAAACTATATAGTGAGAGTGCAACTAACTCTACAGTGAGGATGATAAGTAAAATATACCTAACAACAACCATAAAACCACTAGGAAACAAAGTTGGTCTCTGCAAGAACATAACATGTTTACATAAGCATCAAACAAATTCTAATTTTTGAAACATTTTGAAGTCCAATAATAAAAATATTAGGAATACACATGTTGTTATCAAGTTAAAAGCAATTGCATAAGCATACTCCAATATAATTTAAAACCATAAACCATTAGAGAGCATATGACCTTAAATTGGCAATTCAAATGTGTGCATCTGTTGGAAACATCAAAAGATACCATTAAAGTAATCTTTATTATAGAAGCTTTGATGTTCTCTTTTGCAAAATAAATTTGTTGTAACAATCTTCTCAAATTTGTTTGCAACAAATTACTTCCAAAGAAGAAATTTTATAACTTATAAGCATATTTATTTTCTTTGAACTTGTAGAGGAGCTAAAGAAAAGGAAAAAACTATCAAATGCATCAAATCATCTCTTTAAGGGAAACTCCTAGTACGATTTGAATTTGTGAGATTCGACCCCCAATATGATGGTGCTCAGAGCAGCTTCATCAGGGTTTGTATTTACATTGATTTGTCCAAACCATTGCACCATTCTATTGACATTCTTTCGAACAAAGGCTTTTGGACTCAAATTCTGAATTATGAGGGTCTTCCAGTCAAATGTTTTCATTACAATAAAATTAGACACAAGATCGTTGCACACAAGTCATCCAAGCTTCCTAGTTCATTTTCAGTTCAGATGCAGAGGATAGTTCATAAGGATGGAAATCAGTACAAGGGATCAGGTCTATCAAGATTATGGGACCATTATCCAATCATCAAACAAACAAGATCAAAGCACTTAAATGAAAAATAACCTCCTATAACAAGTCAATGAAAGAATATAATAGAAAGGTGAAGGCAGAGGAAAAGTTCTTGGCCTTCACATAAATTTGATGAACCAATTTTCCATTAATGCAACTCAAGAACTCAACCAAGGTAGCAAAGAATTAAAAATCCAATGGGGAAAGGAACCAATGCTTTGGAAAAGGATTTAGACAACCACATAACAGGTGGGAGCACATTGTACTAGATAAAGCTTATGCAAAATTTGATTATAGTGGAAGATTATTTTGTTTCTAGAACTCACAAACAAACCAAATCCTATTGAATCATTCTTGGTTGAATTATCTAGAAAGTTTAACAAGGCTAGACATAACGCCACAAAAAGATCAGTTAGATTGGTTTTCAACACTCATCTCACATCTCAGTTGGTGTGATTTGGTCCTCAATTGAGCTATGAGCATCTTCAATTTCCATTTGCTAGTGAAATCAAGCTCCACGAATTTGTTTCCAAAGACTATCTCAAGTGGGTTCAACTAAATATGAAGCTTATCTAATTCTTATCCTTTCAACACAAGAAGACCAAAACCTTGGTTTTGTTGGTGTTGACTTAGATCATGAGCGCCAACAACATCGAATCGTCGTTGGAACCACCACCCAAGTCTTGATGATAGGCACAAAATCCATCGATGAAATCCCCATCGAACCATCGCGGGAATAGGAGTCCTTGTCTCGCCGATAGAAGATCCTTACACTGATGAAAAACAGAATCATCGATGCATCGCTAGAACCAAAAGACACGCCTGGCCAATATACTGATAAGGTGGGGGCAGTCAGTTCCATTTTCTGTAATGTCATAAGAGTCATATAGGTAATGCTATGTTAGGCTAGAGAACTCTTCTTGAGGTGCTAAACGATTTGCCTCTTTTTTATAAGACTCTGTTGGTAGTGCCACCTAGATCACAATTGTTTGGTGGGATTCCAAACCCAGACAATGAGGTGCAATTGTGGAAATCTCATAGAGAGAAGCTACAAGCTACCATGATGATTTTGCTGAGAAAACTTATATCAGAGTCTTGGTTAGCGTGGATTAAGATATGTGCATATGATATTCTCTCCATAGATAGGCTCGGGGGAAAGTATTTTCTTGATCTTGCGAAAAGTGGCAAGGAACTTGCAAAGAATGAGACATTGATCAGAGAAACATTGGACAGTCTGGATGCATTTGAAGGGAGCTTGAAGTGGCTAAAAATGGATTTTGGTTCAAATGTTGAGTTTCCATGGAAATGCATGTGTGAGATTGTTTTGAAGCACTCAAAGAGTCTATGGGATGAACTTTTTGAAAGCCTGTTTGTTAGTAGGATGAAACAAATAATGGTTGATAGATTTGTAGATCTGCATGAGAGAGTTAAGGTTGGTAAATTCCTTGAAGCCATAGATACATCTCTGGAAAGTTACAAAGATGTTGAAACCCATTTGCATAAATTAACTACTAGTGAGGGTTGGCTTGTCAAGAGAGGGGACCTAAAAAGTGTCAATTTACCTGGGTTGAGTTTTAGATTTATGATGACAAATGATGAAGATTGGTTTGGTCACCTTAACGCTTATTTTGGAATTGAGGTTAGTCAAATAAAAGATACCATAGATAAGGGGTCCAAGAATATTTTGGAAAACCTCCTAAGTTTTCTTCATGCACATAAATATCCTTCAAGGATAAATTATTTAGCACCTTATTTGCAAGAGCAATGCTTCCATTTTATCTCAACATTGATTGTTGAGATTGAAGAACATCTTGCACATCTTTCGGAAGCTCTCTATCAAGAAATGAACCAGGAGATGCCAAAAAAAATGAACAAGGAGACACTAGAACTGACAGTTATAGTGGAAAGGGCACTTTTCTTAGGAAGGCTTTTAGTTGCTCTTAGTTTTCATTCAACTTCCCTTCCACTAGTTCTTGGCTCATCTTAGCTCTGGTTTGTCAAGAACAAAGCTTTAGTTTCAGGGAAAGGATCTTCAACTTTCAGATATTCTAGTACTAATTTTGATTACCCTATTTTAGACAGTTTTGGAAGACAAATACTAATGAGAGGGGTCGGTTTGAAGCATGAATCATAGGATCAAAATAATAGCACCAAATTGAATAAACTAAGAAGAACTATGCACAATCTTTGTATCAGAGCTAAGAGGTATCACAAAAATTGATCATAATCCTAAATATGAACATATATACACAAATCAAATGGGGAAATCTACATTTTGTTCAATTGAAGTTAATTAGTTTTTTGTTTTGAGGGTGGATTTCTTGTAGGTCTGAAGTTGGCCATATATTCAGTCAACTAGTTGATAACTATAATAGAAATTGTCCATGATAGCTAAACAGGGGCATGCACATGCACATCTATACACAAACAAATGGGAAAACATACATTGTTCACTTAGTTCCATTAGATTTGAAAAGATAACTCCTTCCCATCGATATGTTGAGAATTTCATATGTTTCAATGATTTAAGCAAGCACAATGCACAAGGGCTAAATTTTCTGCCTATAAAGTGCTTATTGAACACCTAACAGATTAGGATTTAAGCAACAGAGTCCTTCAACAATCAATTATATACTCTATGGAGCAACCTAAGTTGAACATAAGTTTTGAATGGAGGAAAAGAACATAGACTTTCAAGGATTTTCTTGGTGCAAGCAGACTTAAATTAAATGATTTTACAATTCTTGTGTTGATAATTACATGCATAAGTTATAAAAGAAAACAAGAAACTGTCAAGTTTATTCATGTAAACAAAAAAACTAAACTTGAAGAGGAATAAAAGTTCCTATTTTATTCTATCTGCTACTGGAATCCATTGGGATGACACAAATCAACAATTGGTTCAACAAAAAATTAGAATGCTTAAAAAACTTCATTGATCTACATGAAATGATACAATATTACATGCTTACTCAAAATAATACCTCCCAATGTAACTACCTATTAGGAGGAACTTTGTTCAGGATAATAACATATAAGAGTCCATTATGAAGTTGGCCCTGGTAAATCTTTGGATGGGATGGAAGTTTAGATATTAAGAATACTTCCAAATCAACTCCTTTGATTTTATGCTCCCAAAATTCTAGACCTTGCTTCTCCATCAATCCATCATCAAGCCATGTTATGCTTGCAACATATGGCTCATCGGGACCTATTGTTGCTGCTAGAAATTTGGATCTTATGACACAAATGATTCTAAAACCCCCATTTGCATCATAGATGGTCTCATTAGACCTTATTTAATGAAAAAAACCTACATCTAATGCCTAAAGACCCTAACACCTAGACTTTAGCAAATTGACCTCTTGATGTGAAATTCATATGCTTGATGCTCCTGCACTAGATAGTGAAGTGGAAGCTCGGAGGGGATTCTAGCACAATCACAAATATAGCAAAAATTACATGGTTCAATTATCCCATGTCTTCAAATTGAAGATATTGTGTATAATCATAGCGTCAACAAGATCCTTGTAGACAAGTTGACGGTAGTTAGGATGAATAATGGTTTCATCTACAATATTTAAGAATTGCTCCACTTAAAAAGTGAACTTGGAGCTAAGTTGATGTAGTGTGTAGACATCCAAGTGACTTGAATATATTATCAGTTATATCCTCTCCAACAACCCTATGTTAAAGCATATAGATATACAAAGTGCAACCACTGAGGGGGTATTAGCCTCATTTTCTCAATCAAAAAATTTATGCAAATTACTTAGAAATGATCTCATTAAATAGTGTAATAGAAGAATTATTTGCCCACATAGCATCCTTTTCAAAATGAAGTCGTGACAAAATAAATAGCATTGGCCTTAAAGCTTAGCATTTGTTCCGCATAACTCATTTTAGAAATATGAAGTCCATGTACCTATTTTGCACAAATATAATCCTTTGGGTGGTATCAAAGGTGTTGGTTAACTTATTTTACACTATTTGAAATTTCAAATCTTTAACTCTATCGCCCAATCTTAGTGTAGATCAACAACCAATAGTTGGGTAAACTATTTCTAGGGGTAAAACAATTACCATGGTACTCAATGGCTCTTGCACCTTCGCAAGTCATCTCAAGATTCTTGTGCATGAAGAAAATAAAGTATTAGAACCCTAATATAGTGTTAAAAAACTTAAAACAAATTCAAAAAGTTCCAAGTTCAAACATCAAAGAAGATGATGGAAAAATATAATAAAAAATGTAGATTAAAATATAAAATCGAAGTGAATCAAAAAATAAAATATTGAAATTTCATAAAGTTTCTGTCAACAACTCCAAAATTCAATAGGACCTAAAGATGGCTTGAGACATAAGATGATTAGACACAAGCATATGAATTTCATTAGAGTAACTGTAGAGTTGTTTCATCCATTTGATCAATGTTTCAAGCTTTTGCATCTTCAAGTTGAGCAACTAAACAATACATGGTGTTCAAAATATGTTGTTGTATCTTTCCTTAACCAAATAGTGTTTTCCATTATGAATTTGACAATTCAATGGACTCTATGAGGATATTGGCAATGAAGTTTGCATCTTTTACTTGCTCCTCCCAATCAATTTCCCTAAAAAACATTGCCCTTTTAGGTCAAACTACAAATACATTAATTAGGGACATGTTTTTGAAATCTTTCCATCCATTAGAAATGATGTACATCCCCATTCTACCACTTGAATACCAAATCGGCTGCAATGGAGTATCTATAAACTTTTGTTCTTTGACTTATAAGGTGGTACGTGGTGCAGGTGCATCCTAACATGAATAGGCCTCCATGAGGCAACTTGATGTTTGATTTAAAATTGATGTTACAATGTTGTAAATAAGGACTAAATGTTCATATTGAGTTTGTTTTAGGTCATTCTTAGGCATTTGGGGTCATTAGGCATTAAAAGTTAAAAGTTGCACAATTTGACAAAATGTTATCAATACAAAATTGTAAAAATGCAACATATTGAAGGAAGGTGGAAGATCAAAGGTCAAAGTAGTTAAAGAGATAGTTTTAGGTGGGTTTTTTGGTTATTTAAGGCATGTTGAGGCCTCAAAATCTTTGAGGAATGTTGGGAGATAAAGTTGTAGTGAAGAAATCAATAAAATACTTAATTTTTTTGTACTTTACCAGTATTTTTCTATGTTTCAGGCCATTGTACGGCCACACTTTTTGAAATAATCCTTCCCTCCTCCATTTGATGTTATTTACCTTTGAATATACATTCATATGCTCTTGATTTCATCAAAAACCAATAAATATTTTGAAAGTTATGAGAAAATTGCTAGAGGCGGGTAAAACCCTAATTTAGGGTTGGCAGTGAACATTTAAAATTGTATATCTTCATTTACCACCATTAAAATCTCTTGAAAATCGGTGAGAAAAATGTTTGGAAAGTAATCTTAATGATTCCAAGGTGGCTGAGCTTTTAGTTAAAGTTTGGGGTTGATCTCATGATGCCCTTGGTTTGTAATTTCTATGTGCAGACTGGTAGGCAAGGGAGAGTGAAGTTTTATGAGTTTTGAACGTTGTTTTTGAATTCCTTCATATGTTGTATTGATGCAAAAGGTGCTATGGTGTATTGAGAGTTTGTTCAAGTTAGGGTTTGGTGAATTTTTAAGTTTGAAGCTGTTGTTTTAATGACTTCCCTATTAACACAGTCTGGTAAATAGTCCTATTTAGGATAGTGTTAGCAAAGTAAGTTATCTTGTATCTTGAAGGGCCATGAAATGTCGTGAAGAGAGTTTATTCTTGTGATTTTTAATGTCTTTGAATCATGTTGTGAATCAAAGAGAGTCTTTGTAGTTGTATGTAAAAAAGAATGATCTTTGGAAGCCTAAATAGGCTGGCCAAGGACATTCCAATTTGAGTGTTCTCATATTTGAGATAGCTGAGTTGGGATCGAGATTGGGGTAGTCATTTTTGTGTTTCCTAAGGTGTTGTGAAGGTTCAACAAGAAGTTTTAATTCACTGTTTAGGTGTTTTGAAGCAAGGTTTTGCAAAGGGAAAATGAGTCCTAGCTACGAGGACAAACAAGGAATGTTTGAGTTTTTACTAATAAGATTAAGAGAGTGAGTTTCCTTCCTCTAGTACTGCATCAATATGTACATTTTCATAGCTAGAACTTGTATATCTTGTAGACCTACCTTATTTATCACTCTAATTTTTTTCCACAAGCATGGCGATCTTATGAAGTTGAAAGGAAGCCCATTGGTGTAAATACAACTTGCAATGTGCTCATCAACATTTCCCCTCACCTCATTTTGAAAATTTCTTTCTAATAGGCACATATCCTTGGATCTTTTGTGGGAAAGAGAGGGCTAGCATCATCTTTTGAAGATAGTGTTGCAAGAAATGGACACGTGGTAGCCACAACTAGAGTGTTGGAGGATGGTCTTGTGGTTTTTGGGGCCCTTTCTTGGCCAAAGGATGAAACATTGATCTAGATTTCTTGGCTGCACTATTTACTTCTTGATTTTTCATAGAAACTAGAATTTCTTCCTTCAACAACCTAGTTTTTGTTGGTCCACCTCAAACTTTAATTCTTTGGTAGTAATCACCCACAAATGAGCTTTCACTCAACTATGGGAGCTCCTATACTCATTTTGACATTTGTTATAGTGCCAAGTTGATCCTTCCCTCTAACAAGTTTCTCAATCTTTTGTTGGTGCAATTAATATTTAATTACACTTGCATAACTTTACTTAGGTAATATTTAATTCCTAGGTTAATTATTCTCATCCTTATCTTGTTGAGCTGTCTTTTTTCTCAAGATAAGATTAGGGTTATGAATCTTTTCTTTTATAAATCAAATCATTCTCATATAATTATGAATTCCTGAATAATAATGTTTTGCACATCTTTTGCAAAGCTCTTGCTTTTTCTGATTTTCTCTTCTGTGGAAGGCTTTTCTGGTTTGCATTTCAGATCTTGGTTTCTAACATGGTATTAGAGCTCCAGATCTATAGCTGCCTGTTCATTTTTTGAAGATATCAGCTTACAGAGTTTTCTTTTGTACAAGGGTTTCATTCCAAGTTTTTTTGCCAGATCAAAGGGTTTTCCATCATTTTTTGAGAATTTTGACCTTGATCTCTCAAATGGTGCATGCTAGTGCAAAATGGACCTCATGGGTATGCTCAAAAGGTCGAAAAACCCCTATTTTCATATAAAATATGATAGGGTTTGCTGAATTTTTTTTTTTAGTGTTTTTGGGGAATCTCAAAAAAGTTGCTGAAAATTCCGTATGATTGTATGGATTTGTATGAATGCCTCGATTTTTTACTATATTTTTTGGTGTCTACATCAGTTTTGAGCTGCCTCAATTTTTGTGCCATTTTGCATCGATTTCTGTGCCCTTTTGATTTTTGTGCTACCTCGATATTCATGCCATGAAGGTACCGCTGAATATTTTATTAATTTTTTAATCTTTAAATTAATAAAATGTTTGGTTTAAAGCCTAAATTAGCATATTTAGTAAAATGGTCATATCTTGAGCATACGGTGTTGGTTTTTCAAAAATGAGATATTATTGGAAAGCTGGTTCCGAGCACTATCCAGTGGTGTAGGTGTGATTTCTGGTTTTTCAGATTTGATGCATTTATCTGCAGTCAAAGTCAGATCATGCTTTTTGCACTCCTAGGGGCATAACTTTTGTGTCCGGACTCCGTTTTGCGCAAACAAATAGGCATTGGAAAGTTGGTTCAGTGCTCTACACAATGATCTGACTTATTTTCCCAGATTCTGCCCCAGGTATATTTTATTCAACGTTTTGTGTTTTCACAGTTTACTTAATTACTTGGACATTTTGGCACTTGGGAACCTCTTTGTTTGCATCATTAGGCTCTATTTCATTTGATCTACATGTTGTAAGGTTAGTTTTCTCAGATTTTTTAATTTGAAGAGTTATCATGGGTTTTTCTACTCACCCTTTAGTTGTAATTCTAGAACCGGGTAATTATGAGTCATGGGAAAAAGACATATTTACACATTGTAGGTGGCTTAATATTTTGCCTTATTTGTATGATCTCATACCTGAACCAGCCACTTCAGAGGGAAAACTAGCTTGGGATATCATTAGAGATCACATAGTAGGACTTATATTGTCTAGTGTTGATGATGACATTGTGTGGGCTATATCAGACATTGATTGTCCCCACCCACTTTGGACACGTCTTTGGGAGATCTATGGAGACCCCAATCTCTCTCCATTCCTAGAGGATCCTGCTTCAGATTGTCTCTTACCCATTGCTTGGAGAGATAATACACCCTTTGATCATGATACTTTAGAGGAGCTTGAGTATTTAGACAACCTTACATGTTCTGATGGATCAAAGGCTTGTCTCACAATTCCTACTCTTTAGACTAAGATTATACATGTATCATCTATTGTTCCTGATGACATCAGTATCACCAGATTGGCCCCTATGGATTCAGTTCAGCATCATGACCATCTTGGTCATTCATTATCTACTACATCATGGGATTCTTATCTTGCAGACACATTCTTGTTTGTTGAGTCTCACAATGCAGATCTTGAGGATTATTTTGAGGACATTCATCTCCTCTACCTTGACAGTCAGGTTATCACTGTATGCCCACCATTTTATGTGCATTCAGAGGTTGCATTTTAGGATTCTCCACATCAGTTTGGATTTGACATCATTTTTTTCAGTTTAGATAGAGAGATTCTTCAACATCCTATCATGGCACCCATCTTGAGACAGATTGGTTCTTCACTCTTCACAGGGTTTCTTCGATATCGTCCTTTGGATCCATTTCTTCCCAAGGGGAGGAATATCATTTGCCGCTTCAGGATCTCCTTTTGGATTCTACATCAGACATCTACCATTGTGACATGAGTTTCTTCATTCTGGGGGGGCCTTCTTGTCTCTTTATATCTCTCCTATGGAGACCATTGTATATGTACTTATATGATAGAAGTTATCTATGGGGGGTATCATGTAATCCACCTCCTATCCTTCTTTCATTAGTTCATTTCATTCTTTTCTTTTCTCTCTTTTTGGGGGGAGTTTTGTTCCCATGAGGTTTTCTCCCTTTCTCCACTTTACAGAGATTTGGTTGTATTCATGTACCTGATCAAGCCTAGTTGTCGAGACCCTTGTTTGCTTTCATGCATTGTAGTTACCTTTGCTTTCTTGCACATGTTTGTAGCTGCACTCTTGCTCATCTTAAGGGGGGGTGTTAGAGTAAAGGTTTTAACTTAATTATGTTAATTAAGTTACCTTTATTCCTCTCTTAAGATTTCACTTTAGTTTGCATATTGTGACATTTAATAATTATATTAATTATTAAATGTCTACCTATTAGGGTTTCTTTAGGGTTGCACAATCTCTTTTTATAAGGATTGATCATTGCATTTTACCTCTCTCTCTGATTAATACATTTTCAGCTTTCAGAGCACCTTTGCCTTTTGTCTGGAATGTCTTCTTTCTGTGACAGGTTATTTGCATGCAAGTGATCTTCAGGGTCTGTGAGGTTTCTTGTAGACAAAAGTATCTTTCCTTGCTTGTCAGATTGTGGTTTCAGTGTTACTCCACAATGTTCTTCCAGTGCTTCTTTGCAGCAGTCATCTCATTGTAGGGGGGTTTTGTCCCACTGGGTTTTCCTTCTCTACCTCATTATTGCATTTGTACTTGGGTACCTAATCTAGCCTTGTTGCCAAGACTCATCTTTGCATAATAATTTTCTTCTCCCTAAGTTGCACTTATGGGGGGGTGTTGGTGTAATTAATATTTAATTACACTTGCATAACTTTACTTAGGTAATATTTAATTCCTAGGTTAATTATTCTCATCCTTATCTTGTTGAGCTATCTTTTTGCTCAAGATAAGATTAGGGTTATGCATCTTTTATTTTATAAAGAAAATCACTCTCATGTAATTATGAATTCCTGAATAATAATGTTTTGCACATCTTTTGCAAAGCTCTTTATTTTTCTAATTTTCTCTTCTGTGGAAGGCTTTTCTGGTTTGCATTTTAGATCTTGGTTTCTAACATCATCTTCACATATTGTCAAAGCAATGGTTGAATTTGACTAGTTGAACATTGGTCCATCAACTGGAATATACTAATATTTACATGTTTTAAAGTAAGCAAATAGTAGAAAAAAATAGCACAACCCTAGGTTACCATTACTTGTCAAAAAAATGAATCAGGAGATTAAAATAAATAAATAAACCATATCTAAAAAAATAGTTTTAGTGGAGCTTGGAAAAAAGTAAAAAATAAAAGAAATAAAAACTTTGAATGAAGATTTTCCTTGATGCAAGCATCTTGATCTTCTTGGTACCTATCTAATACTCCATGGACATTAATATAAATTATTTCTTTGATTAGGTCTTGATTTTTCCAACCTTGAGGTTATTGTTTTGCTTCAAAATATCACTGATTTGTGAGGATTTGATCATCTAAGGACGTTATGTATCAATGTATGTCAATTTTTTTAAAGCAATCAAAATACGAGGCTACCAATTTAGCAAAAATGAAATTTCATTATGGTTTTACCTTCCTAGTTGGTAAAGAGAACATAATGCAAGTAGTTTTTTCTTTTCATTATGTCCCACAATGTTCTTGGGACAGGGACATCAAGGGACAATGCGACATGTTTTGGGGACAACAGTCCAAGAGGCCATTTTTTGGGGATGACAGTATATATATGGAAAATTCAAATTTTTACAAGTTTAACTATACATCGCATCAAGATTCAAGTTTAGAGTCTTAGAAATTCATATATTGCATCAAATTTGAGATTAATGTTCAATGTTCATTGATTCAAGTATAACAACAATTAAAAAATTAAAATTTCATTATTTTAGTTTTCATTACAACAAAAGGCCCCAGCTACAAAATGAAAAAATATTCAACAATAGGCATAACTAGACCTCCTACAACAACACCTTATTTGAGCTCTCGGTATCAAAATCAGTTTCTAACTCTAAGTCACTCCCTATGTCAAATTGTGATTCATCCAATGAGATCCCCACCAATCCCTATTGCACCTTCTTCTGATCAATCTATCTAAATTTTTCAAGATCAACAACCCAACATACAACTAGATATTCAAGAGTTTTTCGATCCAATAGTCACAAGGCATTATAAACTACAACTAACTTCTCCACTCATCTAGAAGTAAGCCCATTCCTTTTGACCAAATTGAAATTATGGGTGAACCAATTCATCTATGCAACAAAGGAACTAGAAACTTGTGGGAATAAGCATGTGACAAGTTGCTTCAGCTCTATTGTATCCTTCATATGTTGTGTTCACCATTCAATAGGATCAAGAGTGGCTCTATCCATCCTAGCCTCTGGTTTTTTGAATGTTTAGACCCGAAGATTGAATTTCATTCAGTACTTCCAAAGTATAAACATTTCCTTAACACTATATATCTTCCCAAGTGCCTTCGTAAACATCTCATTTACCATATAATTATAAAAAAACAACTCTTCCAACCCAAGATGCATATCACTTGGGGTTAAGCATGTAAGCTGCCATATGAACCCTAAGATATATGTATCAAAATTAGATATTAGGAAAGATCTGTCACAGATGATAGTAACATCTAAAGATGACTTGCAATTGAAAGTCTCATTGATATGGTAAACCACCGATCAAAATTACATTTAAGGTATCCAAATGAGGATGTTTAGGACCTTCAAATAAGAGCAAAGTTAATGCACATTACATGATGCAACACTAACTTTTTTCTTGATTTCCTTTGGTTTTCTTTGATAGATTGTTAATTGACATTTTATAAAGGCTTTAAAAGATTCTAGAATGAAAGTGCTAATGCTAAATGGAGTCCCATCATAGGGATATGTGAGGAAAAATTAGTATCCATTCAAATTGGAAGTCTCATTGATATGGTAAATCACCAATTAGACCAAGAACCCTAATTTACTACTAGCAATGATTTTTTAGTTTCTTGTATGGTTAGAATTACATTAGTACTTTCATTCTAGAATATTGGTGGTGCTAAATGAAACAATCTGCTATGTTCAATTACATATCTGGATGTAATAGAATTCCAAGTACTAATGCTGGATGGAGTCCCATCATAGGGATATGTGAGCCCAAGATAACAATTGGAAGGGAAATTGTTCTAAGAGATGTGAACCATTTCCATCAATTTAAACAAGGTCAATGTTCTTGTGGAGAATATTGGTGGTGCTAAATGAAACAATCTAAAAAATAGGCTTGCACTATAATAATGTGCATTGCATCAGATATCCAATAATAATGAAGGGACATCCATCAAAGCATAAGAACAAGGACTTTTTGGTCATATGTTATAGTTACAAGTGCCCTGCTAGACATACATTAAATTGTGGAAGCATAGACAAGGCAAGTGAACTGTTTCCAAAAATGCTTCAAATAAATATGATATCATGGAATGTCGTGATTAAAGGATATGTTCAAAATGGGTTTTTTTCTAAAAAGTCCTTAGAAAAATTTAAGGAAATGCAATGAGTGGGTGTAAAGCCCAAATCCTCAACCTTTAATCTATTCACAATAAACTAAATTTTAAAATATTAGGGTTTAAGGACTTAGATGGCTGCAACTCTCTAAATTGGAGAAGTGAAAGGTCAATACCAGAGAGGAAGAGTTTGGGGAAGCAAAGACATTTCCAGCGCCCCAGTCTACTTGCACCAAATAGAAAATGCCATTCACCACCTATGCCAAAATATACTTTGCCTTTGCAAGCATCCTCCCTACGTGAAAATGGGAGCTTTGGAACAGGGTATGGACATCTGTAAATGTTGTTGTATACTCAATTGTGTAGGGTAAAAGATGTCGTAATGTCAAAACCTAAATGTGCACATTATTAGGAACTTGACAGTAATTTCATTTTAATAAACATACTCTAAAACCATTGCTGCAACTCACCAAATCAGAGAAGTGAAAGGTATTGGAGGAGCGTGAAGCAATAGTGGTGGGAAAATGATGAATGTTTAAGATTTTTCAATATAATATATATTTCTTTTGTTAGTAACTATTTTTCTTTCTTATTTTTTTGTATTATATGCATTTATATTCTAGCTTTTTGATTTTTTCTTGGGTTTTTTCTCTCTTTGATTTATTTTTTAATTTTTATCTACATTTATGTCATGGCCTAGTAATTAAGCCATAACATACATGCTATATTATTTTTTTTTCAACTTTCATTTTTTCTTGCATTTTTATTTATAAATTTATTCTTTATAAATATGCTAATAGATATAAAAAAAATTAAGTTAGTTTTCTATTTTGTCTCCTTTTACTTATCTAATTAATTTTCTTTTTTCACCTTTTTTTCCCTTGTATTGCTTTGGTCTATTCTATTTCCTTCTTTTCCCTTAATTGGTTTCAACATTTTGTTGCATGTTTTGACTTTCTTTTGGTTCTTTTTATTGTTCATTTTAATTTAAATTTTTTTAAATTTTTTTTATCTTGTCTTCATTGGTCATTGTCCAGCCTCCCCTTCTCCTCTTGTTTCTCTATTTAGATTGTTTCGGGTTTGCAACTAACCACTTTTCTCCTTGAGCTCTTTCATCTTGATGATGGATCACAGAGTGTGATCCAAAACGTTGATGCAAAAAACTCTCACACAATCTAATCTAGAAATGGTGCAACATTAAATATAATTAATATATTATATATATTTAATATAATAGTAATAAGATTAAATTATATATAATATAATTATATTTATTATTATATTTAATAGTATATATAGGTAATATTTTTTTTTCGACAAAAGTGGCAAGCCACTATAATATATTAATTTATATAAATAAATATACATAATCCTGGTTTAGAGGGCATACCGATAGGAAAGAACCAAGAAGAAAACCTCCAGTTATAGCCCAAACAATGCAAAAATTTGATTTGAGTCATTACAATAGATTACAAAATTATCCCACATGTAGGGATCAAAAATTAGATTTTCAAAAAAGACTAGCTACAGTACCACCACCTTATAATAACCCAACTAAAAACCCAATACATGATTGATGCAAAATGAGGCATGATTTTCAAACATATGCATGCCAAGCCTCTACCAAAAAATAGTTGTATCAAAAATATTTTTACTGCCAAGAATTTTAACTACTCTTCCATTCGCTCTGCACAGGTTGAATTTTGGTCCTACACCATAACTTGCTCATCCTACAGCTCATCTTGGATGGGAAGAGGCATCTCTCTTGCAAAAAAGTCATAGCTAATGAAATGAACTGCTTCGTCTTCTGATTGAGCCACAACTTCTACTCGGTTACTTGCCTTTAAACCTTGGTGTGGAGATTTGGAACTCTCTGCACATGGGTACTCATGAGATTTTCTAAACACTTGGGCATCTGGCTCAATATACAATTTTTATTTTTTACCAAAAAAATGATTTAAGGGCAACTGCTGCACATGATCCTGAAGAAAGGAAATGGCATAAAACTTTTCTTTGATTTTAAACTCCAGAGACACAAATTCTCTTGCCATGTTTCTTTAGAGCAGATAATAGGACATAATCATTTCTAAATTGAAGACCCAACCTGATAACTTTGAATATTTCTTCAAACCCAGATCTTTCCTTAACATTCTCATGAGGGAATAAACCTCCAATGTACCCCTCCCTAGTGAACAAATTATATTTTTGTTCAACAAACAACAAATCATTCTTATCAATAAACTGAGGGTTCACATATTTTGCTACAATTAACTCTAATTCCCTCAATGATTGAAGTAAATCCATAACATTTGATAAGAATACCGATAGCACCTAAGGGAATATTAAATGTCAAGCTCTCAGACTGGTAATATCCATTCCTAGCATCTACTGTACAACATCCTCTGCACGCAAGCAATCCATCTTAAAAATGAGGCTTAAATCCTCCTCAGAGAGGCTGCTTTCGAACGACCTTTCCCAAGATTGAACAAGGCAATTAATTCTTAGATTCCAAGGGTGGAGAGCCATATCACCATTGTATCTTCACTAGATACTCAATTCAAAATTAGCTACTCGGCGACACTGTCAGAAGCTACTCGAAACAAAATAATGAAAATGGATGATAAAGTGCAATTTTTAAAGCCCAAAAAACCCTTCGCACATTTTTTGGAGATCACAATGGCAACTAAATCGTATGGAGAAATATTAATAAGGAAAGATCCATTAAGATATACCAAATCGTGCGAAGAGGATTAAATTTTCTGCAAGAGATTAATGTGAGGTACTACCACACACAAAAGGTACCTTAAAAATACCGTCATGAGGATCTCCAACATTCACCAAAGAGGTGGCGAATTTAAGTGTGGCCAATTTTTTAAAATAAAATACGGCCTCTCCCATCACCTCTTAATATAAACTGCTCAATGCATATTAGAGCACATGACAATATCCTTAATGTACCAATGAGGGTAGCACACCCGCTTTCAATTGATAGGTAAAATCATTACCTTGCGTAAGAATATAAAGTTGAAAGCCCAAGGTATAATTGTGACAAGTAATGCCAAATTTAGCAACAAATCATCAAAATATTTATCTTTCCCTGCCCAAGTTAGTAGAACTTATGTTTTCCAATATAGATCTCATTCTCTTTGGATACCGAAATGTGTCCCTTACTTAAGGTGGTGAATATCTTGATCAATCATTTCAACTAAATGAGGAAAATTATCAAGTGAAGATAGATCAGATGAAATACATATTTCATGCTTTGAACTGCCCATGTTAGCTTGAAGATCTGCTAAATTATTTCCTTCTCTGTAAGTATGGGTTATCATATAATTTTTAAACTTATCAAGAAGATCCCATGCTCTTTGAAGGATATATTTAAGACTCCAGTTTTGAATTTTATTTTCTTTACTCACATTAATTATCAGTAAGGAGTCACCTTCAATATGGAAGTTTTCAATACCCATCTCTAGGGCCATTTTGAACCCTAATATTAAAGCTTTAGCTTTTACTAAATTATTAGACCCTCTGTGAAGATACTTGGAACATAAAGCTAAAACCTTTCTATGAGGATCGCGCAAGAAAATCCCTACACCCGATTCCCCCGGATTTCCTTTTGATGCACCATAAAAATTCAACTTTATAAAATCATCATGGGGAATCTTCCATTTTACCTGCTTTCTGTTGCACTTCTCTGGTTTTGATTGCAATAAACTGCCTAGAAAAGGGAGTTTTATATGCTTCCAATTTTGTAAGACGGTATTATCCTAGCTAGTAAAAGAGGAACTTATGTCTTTAGTTGCTTGAGTATTCGTATTTACTATCTCAAAAATTGCATTTTCAATTTTTGCATTGACAACATTAATGGAAGAGGATACTTTCCTGAAAATTTGCAAGTTTCTTTCACACTAGAGATTCCATATTACAAGAGCTAGAACAACTCTCCATATGTAATAAAAGAATGATGATTTGTAGAGGATTGGCCAACTTTGGAACAAATCCCATAAGGAGTTTGGAAGGGGCATGCACAAATTGAGCTTATTAAGAATAGACTCCCAACTTTGTTGAGAAAAATTGCAATTAACAATTAAATGATCAACATTTTCTAACTCCTCAATGCAAAAAGGACACATAAAGGGATCTGCTATTCTTAGCTTAGCTAGCCAATCACTGGTTAAGATACATTTCTTCAATGCTAGCCATGCAAAAATTCCTGCCTTGGGGAGAATTTTATTATCCCTGCAGAATGAGTAAGCCCTTTGGGTAAGAAGATGGCTCGATTCTTGATTTAATTCCTTACATCCTTGACTTACCATGTAATTTCCATTCTTTGAGGGAACCCATATCAATTTGTCTAGTTTGGAAGAAAAATACACCAACCTTGTTTCCAGTATGTTCTATAGGACACAACATTGATGAGTAGACAGAGAAGGATGTGATATTCTCTTCCAGGTTACCTTGCCCGAGCTGGGATCCACCAAATGAACATAATTCAACAAGTTATCTCCCTAAACACCCCTTAGAGTTTCCATTATTGGGAAAATATTTGGAATACTCTGTAGTGGAAGATTACCATTCCAAGAGTCCATCCAAAAGTGAGCACTTTGACTGTTATTTACCTCCCAAGAGATGTATGAACTTACTAATTTTCTATAAGAAATTATAAAATTCCAAATAGCTGATCCTTTTGGAGGATTAGAAACTGTGAAGATCCTTGTGGGGCCATTTCTATCTAAGTACTTTCCCTACATTATCTGACACCACTTAACTTGCAGATTCACATACACTTTCTAGGCTAATTTTGTACCAAAAGCTTTGTTCAGCTTCGAGAGGTTCAAAATACCCGCTCCGCCTTGAGCTTTTTCTCGAGACATAGCTTCAAGGGATATTAAATGTACCTTCTTGTTGTCATCCATATTCCCTTTCCATATGAAGCTTCTAATCATTCTATCAATTTCCACAATTATATATTTTGGTGTCTTTAAGACTGCAAGAAAGTAATTAGGTATTGAGGAAAGCATAGTTTTAACTAGTAGGATTCTACCAGCTAAGGACAACCATCTAGCTTTCCATACTAATATCCTTGATTTGATCCTTTCAATTACTTTTTCCTAGTAAGTAGCTTTATTTGGACCTACAAAGAAGGGTATCCCTAGATATGAACACGAAAGAGCTAGTTTTTGAAACCCTAGTATATTGAGAAGCTTTTTCTCATTGGCCTCACTTGTATTAAAAATGTGAATTTTGGACTTCGAGGCATTAATCCCCTGACCTAAGGCTGAAGAGTATTTGTTTAGAACTTCATTAATTTGGTTGGCTTATGCTAAAGTTGCTACCCCAAATAAATTCGTGTCATATGCAAATAGGGAATGAGTAGCTGCCAGATCTGTATTTTTTTTATTTTGGATTCCTTTCCATAAGCCAAGAGAATGTTTCTTGATAATATATTTGCTTAAAGCCTTTTCCATAATGATAAACAGGAAAGGGGACTAAGGATCACCTTGTCTTACATCTTGAGAAGCACTAAAAAATCCTATAGGTGAACCATTGAGAATCACTGAGAATTTGGCTCTTGATAGATATGCAATAATCCATCTGCACCATCTTGCTGAAAAAAAAAATTTAAGCATTACTTTCCTCAAAAATATCCAATTAACCTTATCGTATGCCTTCATCATATCAAGCTTGATGATGATAGAAGGGACTTTATTAGCTATTATTGAGTGCAAAGTCTCATGGGCCACAATAGCCCCTTCATATGTTTCTTTTCCCGGAACAAAACCCCCTATTCTTGTGAAATTATCCTTGGGATAATAGGTTGTAACCTCAAGTATATTATACTCTATAATAAAAAATATTAAATATAAATATAAAATTATTATAATTAATAATTAATAATTAATATATTATTATATAGAACAAATTAAATTAATATATAAAAAATTTGATAGTTTAATTGATCTTTGGAGAGATTAGGAAAAAGAAAGAGAGATCGAAGGGGAGACAATTCTATATAGAGAGGAATATATACTAATGTCACTTGCACCTAAAGGAGGTTCAAGGATTGCACCGAGAGAAAATTATATGTTAATATGTTAGAGAGTATGTGTTTGTGCATGGATGTGCTACAAATTCTAGTTGCATGTGGCTAGCTTAAAAAATTGATAATAAGTGCTACATAATGGAATTAAATAAATATAGACAAATCTAGATTAGGGCTCCCTAACATACTTCATGCTCTTGGGCTTAGGTGTGGTGAAGTTAGGGCTCCCTAAAATGCTTCCTCTTTGACCCTATCATGCTAGACTATGGGAATAGCACTATTGATTCTTGATTCCTTAAATTATCCATTCAAATGGATTGAAATAATTGATAATATATATGTATTATTTAGATGAAAGTGTCTACAAGATAGCCCTCAAAATTATGCAATTGGGTTGTCTAAATCATATTTTATTAGTGAAAATGACCACAATTGCTCTGTGATACATTTGACATGCTAACACAAGAGGAAAATGAAACTGGCTTCAGAATGTAAATGTTAATTTTTTTTATAAAATATGTGAAGGCCTTAAGACTACACCAAGAGGCAATGCCTTCCATGCAGTAGGTATTTTTGGTGCACCAAGCAACCTAGGCGGCCAAATGGCCCACTTAGGTAGGAGTCCCATGAGGGGGGCTTAAGCTCTATGGATTATGATCAAATTCGAAAGAAAAAAGAATAGAGGAGTAATAGTCATTTATTTAGTCATTAATTTAGCCATATATTTAGTCATTTTTATTTGTCTGATATTAGTCATTTATTTAGTCATTTTTATTTGTCTGATATTAGTCATTTAGTTGTGATTTTACCCAATGACCAAATTAGTCACTTATAAATGACCAAATTAGTCATTTATTTTTAAAATACTACTAGTGTTAGTCACGTGACTAAAAGTTTTAGTCACGCAGTCATTTATTTTCCAAATTCTACTAGGGACCCTACTACTCAAAACATTTTAAAATGTCTACAATTCAAGGAGACATATGGTTAAGATATTTACTTTTGTAGTTGCCTTTCTGCAAGTTCTAAATGAACAACTCTAATGATGGACATACTAACAATTTTGAAAACCCTAGAAAGCTTGGCACAAGTTTTCTTAGAATATATGGAATGACTAGTCCTTTCAATTGATGAAAAACTTGCATATATAATCTGTAACCTGGGTACACAAGAAATGAAGGAGAAAATATGTAGATCTAGTTTTTAAGAGATTTTTCATATGCTACTCATTGTGTTTATTAATTCACTATATAGAAATGTCCCTTTGAAAGATTTATAGACATCTAGAAAAGTGAAAAAATCATTCTTTGTGCATTTTCTATACCTTTGAGCATTATGGCTTTGGGATTTGAGTGTAAGGATGAGGATATCATTCAAAAATCCTAGTAAAATATCAAGTAAAGGTGGCATTCCACTCAACAAGCTCTAAAAAATAAATATGATATTAAATAGGGAATCTACCCTTCCATTCCCTTCTTCCTTTAGATCTATTTCTCTTCTAATTATAATTTTTTTTGGGTGCCAACGAATCAAATCTTATAGTTACACAGCTCCATCAAATCACTTTTATGCTTTTGGGTAATTTAGAACTTTAGCACTACAAGTGTATGGAAATCCACACTCGTTTTGATAAATGGTGGTTTTTGGCTAGGATAAAACCTAATTTGAACCATGATGATATCAACCCTAGTCATAAATGATCGTCTGAACATGTAGGAGAGTAGGTGAGTATGGTAGTGAAACATGATGGGAGTGTTAAACTTTGGGGGTAAATAATCAATCATGTTCTATGGGGGTTTTGGGTTTGAGGGTGATAATGAAGTCATACCATTAAGGCATGTGGTAAGGGGGAAGTCTGGGGGTTGAACTCTAATAAAGAAAATGTTGTGGAAAATGTTAAGGGTCAAGGTTTATGCCTACCTTATGATAAGTACCCAAGAAGAGGTAAGTTCAATGAGCCAACAAATATAAAGGAAAAATAAAGTGAAATTAGGAGATATATGAATGGAATGGTGGGATGAAGAAGTCTCCTATACTAATAAAGTACAAAGGAAGAAAGGGTGGTAAAAAATGCATTCTTTGTAGGGAACCTTTAACAACCTCAACACTTTGGATAAAGTTAGAAATTTTAACTTTCAACTTGTACCCTTATACAATTTTTAGAAATTTGGAAATTGATCAATTAGATGGGAAATAACAAGGGATAACTCATAACAATTTTTACCAGGGGAGACCCACTTAAGACTTCTAAGATTGTTTATAAATGGGGGGGGCAAGTAGGGTCAAGACCAAAAAAGGGAAGGGACTCAAGAAAAAATTGACACCATGGGATTGAGTCCCAATAGGCTCTATCTAGAGACATGTTTCACTTGTTGGCATAACAAGGATCTAGTTATCTCTAGGTAGTAAAATAAAATAGGGGACCAAAATGAGATGTGACATAAAAATTCCATAATAATTATACATGGATCGTTAATGCACAAACAATACTTATATGACAACATGGAACAGACATAAAGAAATAGTGCAACACAATATACACAATGTGAGATTGACACTTATAGAAGTAGTGCTAATTCTAAGTATCTTGAATAAACTACATCACCAATTACTTGGCCAATCTCTTGAAGTAGTATGTAAATCCTCAACAAAATTTATGTGAGCATGTCACACACCATAATTTCTTTATTTGAAATTTTTGAATAAAAATAATTATATTTTTTTCCAAACATCAAATGTTATAGTTATAGTTCTACAAATAAAGTGTTTCGTGTTGACCATCATTCCTTGTTGAGGAATAATTCATATTTTCTAATTAGAACACATCATCGCTATATCATATAAAATCATTTATATAATAGAAGGTGGATGCATATCTATAATTTATCTCACCAAACACTACTACATTCACATGTACACCAATATCTCACATGGACATCATCTTGTCCTCCCAAGGTGCACATTTCCATTCATCATCATATGGTAACTTATTGATTAGTGCAAAAAATTTCTCTCCCCGACTTTCATTGCAATGTATCATAATAATAAAATAACAACCATGTCCAAATCATCAAGTTTGACACATACTTAGTCCAACAAGCATTAGAATCACACCTCATCTTCAAACATGAAGAAAAAAATAGATAGATACTAAGTACACGAGATATTCCAATAAGGTCATATTGATAACAAGGCAATGATCCTCATTCCTCAGTTATGATTGCTCTTTGAGTTGGTCTTCCTCAAGATCTTTAGACTCTAGGTAACTTTCAAAGAATGGATTATCTTTACACCGATAAGAATTCAAACCTGTATTATCTAGTGGAGTTGCAATCTCATCATAGATAACATTTTCTTATGTTCATTTTTCTATAAATTTTTAGCTTCATCAAAATAAAACATTGAATTCATATGAAAACAGAAACACTTAGAATCACAATAGTCACATTAAAAATGAATAATTTTTGATGAAAAAGGGATCCTAGGTCTAATACATAGAGCACTAGGATCAATTCATTTTCAAGAGAACATTAGAATGAAAATCTAGGTAATTAGATTGACTTTCAACTATAAAAGTGAGTCAATTAGATTTGGATATGATTCTTTAGAGCTTTGGAAATGATTTGGAATTGAATTGATTTTATTAACCTAATTAAACTACATGCCCTAATCTAAAAATACAAGATTTTGTGAATTGAGAAACAGTTAAAAAAAATCTGACACTAGATCTAAACTGTGAAAGACACTGCATGCACATGTGATATAAAGTTTAGCTTATTTTTGAATATTTTTCCTCTGAGGGTGCCACTATCTTTGTAGGTTTTTAAAAATTTGTTTTCATAGTCCTCGAGAGCTGGATTAGAGCTTTTAATCTTTGTCTGTAAATTTATCGAATCACTACCCAATAATTCTACAGGTGAGTTTCCATGAGTTGTCAAGGTGTAGGGTTTCAATTGCAACAATGAATAATTGACCTTGAAACTTCTTTCAATCCTCTTCATACTTGAAATCTACACATTCAAAGAGAGAAGAAAGGTTGTGCCATTTAGGGGCTTTCCCTGGTCAAACCCTATGTTAGTCTTTCCACTTCCACAATGGTAATGCCAATGATAAATAGATAAATGATAGGAAATAATGAGGAATCCAAAAAGTGCTACAAATCACCAACCTTTAATGGCTTCTTTAAAGGAATAAAGTCATAGACATCTCCTCAAGGTTTTGATCTTGCTTCCTTGATTGGCTTGAATGGCTTGAATTGTTTGGAGATCTACAATGGGTTAGCATTCACAAACAATATGAAAACATAAACATGGAAAAACTCACATACACTTCAATACATGATGTTTGGATCTTGAATTTTTGCAATAATTCCTCTAATGGTTTCTCTTGACTTGCTAAATAATGCTCTTGATAATAAGTTCTCTAATAATTTTCTTAGATGATCTTAAATGATGCAATAATTAGGTGTTTATATGCTATTATTCTAATTTCAAGAAAATTAAGTCCCAATGGCCGATTTTAGATATTTGAATTTCAAATAATAAAATACCGACACAAAAATATTTGAATTTGGAGCAAAAATAGGGGGACATAGGTTCCCTAGGCACTAGTGTCTAAGCCCTATTTTCAGAAGTTTAAAGAGTTAGGATAAAGTATTAAATGAGAGTATTTTTTTTATGCTTGCAAATTATTGGAAACTATTTTAAATTGGGCCACAAATGTATAATTTAAGAAATTAGGTGCTTAATTAGGTCTAATAACTTAAAAGGGAGCAAAACCTAGTGTGAAATTGTAAAGGGTGACAATTTACGATGCTAAATTTAGCCCCCACTTTAGTGAGAGTATGAACTTACACTTAGAATCACACTAAAGTAGATAAATATATGTCAAGAGGGGTTTGAATGTACAAATTTTGAAGATATAGGATGACAACGAATATACGGGGAATCAAGCCCCCAAGATTCAAGATCCTATGACAAGACAACATAAGCACAAATGAACACACATGCATGATATGCAACAATACAACATACATAAACATACATGTTAGAAAACATGAAACATACACGATGAAAAAACATGACATGATGTAACATATAAATGACAAAAAAATGAACATAAACATGATGCAAGCATAGTGCAAACATAGAGAAGACACAATAAAGAAACAAAACCAACACAAGGTTAGTGCTAAAAGGACTTGAGTTAGTAAGGCAAAGAGACCTCAGTCTTAAATTGTCTCAAATACCAATGCCATCCATTGAATAAATGAATTCTCCTATGAGGACCAACAAGTTGTGTTATGCCACATCACTCATGAAACATATAGCTCTACTAGAAAGATAGTTATGTTATGCTAGGTGGCCATGAACTTAAAGGTGGGTACTCAAGTTTAATGTCTCAGGGAATGAACAAAAACTTACCTTAGGGGTACACAAGGTTTAACGTCTTGGGAGATGAAAAAAACTCACCTTAAGGGGTACACAAGGTTTAACATCTCAGGGGATGAACAAAACACAGCTCAGAGGGTACACAAGGTTTAACATCTTTGGGGATAAAAAAACTCACCTCAGGGGATGAATTGATAACCATGCCTCAAGGGTGTTACAAACAACACCACCACCAAAGGGGGTATTCCAATAGGTCAAATATCAAAAAATGAAATGCGTAGGGGGAATATATGCCCCCCTTTAAAATGTCAACATACTTGCTATGTTGGTATTTTAAGGAGAAAGAGGGGAAGGGGGGATCCTTGAAAAGAATGCATGCCTCCGAAAACTAGTTATCCTTGGACCCCAAGAGTAGAGACAAGGACAACCAAACCAAGTACTATCATGTTGCTGCCATGAAAAATATGGTTGCACTTAAGATTGTACCACCATGAATGAAAATGAGAAAATCACATAAAGCTACAAATGCCACATAGTGATGAGAAAAATGATAGGATGAAGATCATCATTGATTAGAGGAATTAGGTGCATCAACAAAAGGAAGAGCACCACAATCCTTAAGTTGTATTTTATTACTCAAGGTATGAAATTCATTGGTAGAATGACCATGCACTTGATGATATGCACAAAATGAATTTTTGTTGTAGAATTTCTTTCGTGTTCTTCAAGGAAGAGTAATCAGGTGGGCTTTGAGAAGCCTCGACAAGATATTCTCTTGATCAATGGTAGGGAACATTTATTTCCCTTGTGAAGAAAATATTGCTTTCTTATCACAAAATTTCATACATACAATAGATGATAAAGTATTAGATGAAGATGGAGATGAAGGTTGGAAACCTAGACCATGCTTGGAAATATATGGTATATACTTCACTTGATTCTTATTTTGTTTCATGTTTTCATTAGAAATAAATTTTTATCCAAGGCCATAACATGCTTCCGACTCAGATCAATATATTTTATCTACATTCTTCTAAGAAGGATTGGCTTTGTCCTGAGTGCGTAAATCATTTTTAAGCTTTTTTAATTTAAGCATATTCCTCTCATGAGGGATGGGAATTGAAGGGCCCCTATCACCACCATGGGGTGATGTTTTTGAAGTGGAAATAGGTTGAGAAAATGAAACAAAAGATTTTTTTGGTTTATATTGTGATATTTTGTACTCTCCCATAAAGGAGGGTGTAAAATCCAATGAACCCCAATCATCCCCAAAATATGTGTTTGAAGATGAATCATTAGCATGATCATTATTTGTATTTGAATCTTTGGAATTTGATGGTGAGATTTTAGACTCTCCTTTGAAACAAGGTGTAAAATCTAATAGCCCCCAATCATCCTCTAAGAGTTTTGTTGCAGGTGAAAGACAATTAGGATTACCACCAACTTGTATAGGTTCTACCTTTGAAGTTGGAATCAAAGTATTACTTGAGAGTTAGGTATTATGATCATGTTGAACTTGTGAATTATAATTTTTTTCATCTACTTCAACTGTGTATATCTTGTTATTATATTAATACTTCATCTCATGGTGGAGAGTAGATGAGACTCCCTTCATGACATGAATCCACGGTCTACCTAGGAGAAGAGTGTATGAAAGAGGTCCTGGCATGATATGGATAGGGGTAAGAAAAACCATGGGTCCAACCTCAATGGCTAATTGCTTATTAAAATTGTCATAGCTACTAATATTAACATCATTGGGTTCTATAAGATTCTTGTCCAAACCAATTTTATCTAGAAGATAAATGCTACAAATATTAAGACCTGCTCCATTGTCTATGAGAGTACACCTAACTCTAGTTTCATTAATGATCACCTTTATCATTAAGGCCTCATGTTTATTTTGTATCTCAAGAGAGGGTAATTCATGTTGATGGAATGTGATATCTAACTTTGTCACTTACATGCAATGAAACAAGATAGCTACATCCTTTAATCTAATAGGAGTGATGCCAGTATTTTGTAAAGCCTCTTGGAGCATCCTATTGTATGTAGGTGATGTTTGAATCAAGTACCAAAGGGATATTTTTGTTGGAATACTACAAATTTTCTCAATAAGATCATACTCTTTACCGCTACACTAAGGAATATTACATGTGTGAGAAATTGTGTGATAACTTGGTTTCTGCGACACATGCTTACTAGTGATTTTCCTTGCAACGTTCAAGATATGACTAGGGGGTTTAGGAGGTCTTATAGTGAAAGGTGATTTAGGAGGTCCACTAATTATAGGAGGTCCAATTGTCAATTGTGCATTCATAACCTCAACTGAGTTATATGTGTTGCAACTATGAGCATATAGTGTTGTCATTGATTTCAACAAGAATGTGTTGTCATTGATGTCTATTGTTGGGTGAGATTGTTGCAAAAGTGTGAGAAGTTGATGTTTTCCATGCTTTGATTAGTTGTATTATGTTTCATTAGTAAAGATATTGGTGTAAACCTCTAGTGTTACTTTGATAAGCTTCTATCTATGGTGGAGGAAGTGATGAATAGGATGAGGATGTGTCTCTAGTGCTTGGTTTCCAAGTGCTTTTGAGAAAATTTGATAAAAAGAAGAAATATTATGTTGTAGTGGTGTTTTGGGTTGTAGAGGCGTGTTCTTTTGTTGCTTTGCATTTCTTCTAGGCTGAATATTTTCCTATGAATTTTGGATATGTTGATCAGAGGTGTTCAAAGGTATTATATTCAATATTTTGTGTGTTGGATTTCTATAAAAAAGATGTTGTGCTCACCAGTGTGTGAACTGTGCATTGCAGAAGTGTCTAGGAGAAATGTCTTTGCTTTGTTTTTCTCTATAGAGTGGTTTCAGGTCTTGTGGATCTGAAGTAGTGTTGAAAATGTTGGTATCTTTTTTTAGTCAAGGTATTTCAAGGTTTTTTGCTTCGAAAATCAATTTCTCAAGTAATAGTGTATGGAAGAGTTGTTTGATGTACTGGGTATGTACATTCTTCAAGTGGAATTTGTTGCGAAGGAGTTTGTTGGATTTCAGAGTGTTTGTGGAATATTCTAGATCATGTTCAAGCATGGTGTGTGGTTTGCAAGTTTTCCTTGGATTTAAGGAAGCGTGTACTTAAAATTATAATGGTGTTTACATGGGTAATGATCAACTTGGTGTTTACAATAATTGTGATGGATAATTCTTATTTATAGAAGCATTTGATAGAGTCATGTTATAGATTTGGGTCCCAAATAAGGTGTGATGTGGTTTTATTTCACTTCTATCCACCATAGAAGTGTTTTGGTGCTGACCTAATTTGAATTTGCACAGTTGATGTGCATAGCCAACCTTGAATAAGGGTCTCAAGGTTGAAGATGGTATAAATAAGAGTTGAGTTGTTGAGGGATAATGAGATAGACACAAGAGATGCAAACAATGCAAAGTGAATAGTGTTAGAGTCTTAAATTAAGAAGTGTAGTGTGAGATTTCATGTGTTAGATTATTGGATGTAGCGAGAAGGTGTCTACAATTCTTCAATCAAGCTACGAAGGTGTTGATGACATTCTGGTGGATTCTATGTTGCATTGAGATGATTTTATGTGTAAAATTTCTTCTCTATCTTCTTTTCTATTATGGGAGAGCCTTTTGGCAGTGAGTCTTTCTTTCTTTGGGCAGTGAGCCTATTGTATTCAGTGTTGATATTACTTATATTGTGAGCTAATCCTCACCGTGGTTTTTCCCTTCTTAGGTTTTCCACATAAATCTAGTGTTCTCTTATGTATGGTGAACAATTGTTTCAGTTTATGTTATTTAATTTTCATGCTAAATTATCATAATAGATTTAAGCATTTAATGAAGGAATGTGGATCTAAATGTGTATAAGGGATTTGAATTTTTAAGGTAAAACTAATTCACCCACCTTCTTAGTTGTATTTTTCATTGAACAATTGGTATCAGAGCAAGGTTCCTTGGAAGAAAGCTTAATTGCTTAAGGTAGATCTAGAATGGTGCACAAGGAGATCCCTATGTTTGATGTAATGGACTATGCATTCTGGAAAACAAGGATGGAAGGCTTTCTAAGTTATTTGGGATATGATGTCTAGAAATTAGTTTAGAATGGATATACTATGCCTACAAATGTTTTGAGTATTGAATATGAAATCAAGGCCTATGAAAGAAATAGTAAAGTAAGGTATGCTCTATTAATTAGTCTTACAAACTCTGAATTAGTGAAAGTTATG
The DNA here is from genome assembly GCA_007258455.2 of Sequoia sempervirens. NCBI lineage: Eukaryota > Viridiplantae > Streptophyta > Pinopsida > Cupressales > Cupressaceae > Sequoia > Sequoia sempervirens. Next base: position 299,210,179 of record VDFB02047230.1, read on the forward strand.
AATTTAAAAACTACAAAATAAATCTAGACAAAGTTGGAAATAATTTATGAAGGAGATGATAAGGTTAAACAAGCTAAGATACAAAATTTGAAGATCACATCAAATGAGAACTTGCGAATGTATGAAGATGAAAACATTACAATCCATATGCAGAGGTGTTCCATAGAAAAATGGCCCCTTGTCATTTTCATGGCCTTTTAGGTCTTGTTTCATGGTGTTGAAACTATGTTGCTTTGATTTTATGTTGTGACATGGCTTGAACATGCTTATTTAGGTACTAAAATTCAAAGAATGACATCTTGTGAAGGTGTTGTGAAGTGTTGTAAGACATTTCTACATTCTTCTATACTTTATTTAATACATTTCACCTAAAAATCACCCTTTTACTCATCCACAAGTCCTATTTTGAAGTGTTGTAAAGTCTTGTAACAAGATTTCATGCTTTTCTAGGCACATACCCTTATTTACATGTTTCTTATGACTTCTTTGACCCCTTTATGCCCTCACATGACTTAATTAAGTGTATTTTTGAATGTTATCCTGAAAAATAACATTAAATACAACATTATTCTTGACACTTGTTTTTAGGTCCTAGGTGGGACCCATTTGCCATGGGTGGTGAATGAGTACCCCTTGGCCCCAAATTCAAAATATTTCAAATTTCCTTTTGGGATTTTATTCAAAAAAACTTGATGTCGGCTTGTGATGAGGTATGAATGGATAGTAAGGCACAATAATTGTATAAATAAGTGATTTTCACCTCATTTTACAACTCCTCACTCAAGTATTCAATCTCCTAACATATTCAAACAATCTCAAGAATTTCACATCATCAATTCAAGCACTTTTCAAGCACTTTGAAGCTGCCATTGACATTACTTCAAACTTACAAGATCAAGGATTAGGTGAGTTGATATCATTTGCATGTTATTACTTTATCTTTCTCTTGCATTCCATTATCTTTTCAAGGGTTTAATTACCAAAAGTGGTGTTTGACCAAGGCAAACCCCTATTCACTAACCCCTAATCATTTTCCCCCTTTTTCTTGTGTATTTGCAGCCTTTTTTTTGCAGATTTGATAGGTTATAAGGTGTTGAAGATTTATTTTTATCTCAACTAGGTGCTTCAAGTCAACATAAGTCAATTTCAAGCTTGGAGAGAGTTATTTGTCTGTTTTCTGCAAATTTGAGTTCGGTAACCTGACAAGCAGACATTCCTAGATCCGATGTTGCAGAGTTGTCTCCTAATTTTTCAAAAAATTGGGAGAGGATTGATTCACCACCTATGGTGAATGAGTCCCACCTTAGGACTAGAAACTTGAGTTTTGTCAAATTTCAGATCTCGACAGACAAAAACCAACTCCTGACAACTTTTCACCAATAGGTGGACTGATTCGCCACCCTGGGCGAATGAGTCCCACTGTGAAAAATCAATGAATTTCATCAACATCCATAACACTCCAAAATCTTCATATTTCATCCAGGTGCATTCAAATTTACCCCTGTACTTTTTGTTCTGCATAATTTCTTCATTTACATAGTTGTTTGCATATCACAATGTGTTTTCAAAAATAGCTTAAATTGCACTTTTGCATTCATTTTATTTCATTTTAATCAGTCAATTTCATTTAGTTAAGTTCATTTACATCATATCACATTTTACATATCGTAATTTGAGTGTTACATAAGCATTTTTGGACCTAATCTCTCTCCTTTTAGGTGAAAAACCCTAGAAGTGTAAGAGCAGCATTCAGGTTCCCAAAAATCTATGTTTCATTTTGGTGAACCTGACTTTTGAACACTTTAGAATTCTAATTACATTCACATATTGCATCCTAGTTTTCATTTTCATTAGCATTAAATTAGGAAATTGATTTGTTATTGCATTCCAGGACCTTTTCATTTTGTTTTAGTGAAACCTTCATTCAACTTTCATTTTTGCATTAAATTTCATTGAAAAAAGTAAAAATATGCATTTTGCATCTATAATTGCATTCTGTAAAGCATTTAAATCATTCTTAAATTTTTTGAAAAAAACAAAAAAATTGCATACTGGGACTCATTCGCCACCCGGGGTGAATTAGTCCCTCTACACTTTTTAGACAGTATTTCTGCATTTCTTTTGACATTTTCTACATTCTTGTTGCTTGTTCCTACATTCTATTTTCAGTTACTAATTCTTTGTTTTTCTTCATTTATTGCATCTTAGTCTATAATTGGCATCATGGCATCTTCTTTCAATAAGTTTTGGAATTCCTTAAAATCATTGGTAGACATGTCCAATTGTACCTTTTGTTGTGACCTTAATGACCTTGAAAAATCTCATGCTCCTTTAACTCCTCATGATTGTCCTCCTTGTGATGTAGAAATCATTGGAAAAGATGATGCTAGCATGAACAATTTCTACAATGATTTCCTTGACAACCTAGAAGAACATACCACATTTTATCCCTCTATGAGATCACAAGAACTTCCCACTATTGCACCTCTTTATCATTTTGCATATTTACATCTTGAAGTCAATATTGGACCTAAGGTTCCTCCCTCAAATGGACCTAGTTCCTCTCAACCACCGCAATCCCAACCATTCTATGAGCACAAAGTCACAGACATTCCTATCAACCCTGAAGACACATATGGTAAAGGATACACTATCTTAAGTAAACAAGGTTGTGACACAAAATATGAACATGACATCCATCAACTTCTTGAACAAAAATCAACTGAAGCACATACAAAAGGATTAGGATATCAAGATCCTTCTCATCCTGAGAGACGTCCTCTTCAACCTAGTAGAATTCGGGATGCTAGTACAGTGGTCTTGAATCCTCCTCATAACTTGAACATTCTCCTTCCACGTGAACAAACATTCTCTCCTTCTAATGACAAGGATGTTAGGATCCCTATGGGTCCCCTTCCTCCTTCTATTCATGAAAAAGGAGAACCTAGTAAATGAAAACGACCATACAAATTGAAGAAGCTAAAGTTTCCTACACATCCTCCACCCGAATGTGAAAGGAGACTTCAACTACTTTTAAACAAAGGTCTTATACTCTTACCACCTTCCAATATGTCTCAACGATTCCCATATACCATATTGGAAATATCATCGTATTCTTGGACATCGAACAAAATAATGCCAGACATTGAAGGACATACTGGATAAGTATCACTTCACTGATACCGACTATTTCCCTGTCATACCTTAAACCAATCTAAACCCCTTTGTCATGCCATAGTTGTAGAGTTTCCTATCTCACTATTGTATTATCCTTTCCCATCACCCATCTCGGCTCATTCTTGCCTTTACACTTTGTGGGGGGAAAGACGTTGTTAGCCTTGTCCTTATAATGCATTTTTTGTCTCTTACCTATGTTATTCCTTTTCCTCTTATATATCCAAGATTGAGAAACCAATAACTTAGCTAATGGTTGACTTACATTTTCATTACTTGTTCTTTTTATTTTTATTTTCATGTGCGTATCATGTTCCCCCGTATCATGCATTTGATGTTTCCTCTCTTCATACACTTCTATTCATACCTTTATTCTTCTATTCGTCATGCTTTGTTTTGTGTTTTTCCTTTTGGGGATGACGTAAAGCGTAGAGATGCCCTATGTCTCTTCCATGTTGACCCAAATGGTCCTTGTCTTTTTCATTTTTGTTTTGTGTTTTTCCTTTTGGGGATGATGCAACGCGTAGAGACGCCCTATGTCTCTTCCATGTTGACCCAAACAGTCCTTGTCTTTTTCATTCTTGTTTTGTGTTTTTCATTTTGGGGATGAAGCAAAGCGTAGAGACGCCCTATATCTCTTCCATGTTGACCCAAACGATCCTTGTATTTTTTCGTTTTTGTTTTATGTTTTTCCTTTTGGGGATGATGCAAAGCGTGACGCCCTATGTCTCTTCCATGTTGACACAAACAGTCTGTTTCTTTTTCATTTTTTTTTTGTGTTTTTCATTTTGGGGATGACGCAAAGTGTGGATACGCCCTGTGTCTCTTCCATGTTGACCCAAATGGTCCTTTTTCCTTTTTCCTCTGTCTTTTGTTTTGTGTTTTTCCTTTTGGGGATAACGCAAGGCATTGAGACCGAAATTTCTCCTTCAGTTGACTCAAAAGCTTTTTCATTTTCTTTCACCCTTTTGTTTTCCTTTCGCTTGTGTTTTCCTTTTGGGGATGATGCAAGGAATCGAGACCACAATGTCTCTTCCATGTTGACTCAAAATGGACTTTAGTTTTTTTCCTTTTTTTTTCACTCTCTTTGTGTCGTTCTTCCAGTTCTATGTGTATTTGGGGAATGATGACAGTTCCACACTCTTTTATACAAACATTGCAACAATGAGCATACTGACTCCAAATCCATAGATCCCTTATGTGTTTGGTGTATTTTCTTTTCTGGGGGGCGACTACCTTTCTTTGTTTTTCATTTTCCTTGACATGATGCATTCAAAACATATGACTTGGCATAGAGCTTTCTAATTTGGCTCTCATGTCTTTTTTTCTTTTTTTCTTTTCTCTTCTTCTATACTTTAAAGTAATTTCTCATAGAACGATGTGTAGCAATTCCTTTAAAGTGAGGGGCATACATTACCATTATCTCATTTTCATTCATGCTTCCTAGTGTAGCCTTTTCATTTACATGATGCGTTCGTCACTTTGTGGATGACATTGGGTGTGATGTCCTTCATAAGTGTGATCTATCTTAGCATATTGCATTCCTCTTGGTGGTTTGATGTGACGCACTGCATCCCCTAAGTTGTGAATCTACTATTCTTTGATTGGTCCTCCCTTGGAGACATTAGACACATTGTTCCCTAAGTGACTAACCTTGCATAAATTGAACAAGACTCCTTTGAACATCCTTTACATTTTTGGCATTTTACATTTTTCACTTTTTACATTTTACATTTTTTCCACCTTGCATAACACAACTTGCATGATTGTGGTACCTTTCCTTTTTGTTCATGGAATTTTCCTTGTGGTTCCTTGTTAAGTTTATCAAGTGGTATAACTTTGGAATGGTTGAGTGGGAAGCCCAACTAGCGGCATGACTTTTCCCCATAGCCACTTTTGTGTTTTGTGAGTACATACCAACTAGCGTATGTATCTTACTTTTTGGTATTTCTCACCCCGCGGACAACTAGTTCCATTGTCCCAGAGTGAGTATATAGTTGGGATTTCTCACCTCACATACAACTAGTTCCATGGCCCCAGAGTGAGTATACACATTCTCTTTTTCAAACAATCGGCCTAGATCTCTTTTCACAACTAGTTGGATTGATGATTGAAGCTTCATCCAATTCATTTCAACACTTGTGTGTTCCTTTGTCCTTATGTTTAGTTTTCCATGGGATCTTCATCTTGGGGGCTTGATCATCCCTATTTATTGTGGTATTCCATCTTGCTTTAATGTAAGTACATTTGAACCCTCCCCTCAATGTTCATGGATACTTTAGTGTGAGTTTGAAGTAGGTTCATCCTTTCACTAAAGTGGGGGCTAAATGTGCTGTAGAAAAATGGCCCCTTATCATTTTCATGGCCTTTTAGGTCTTGTTTCATGGTGTTGGAACTATGTTGCTTTAATTTTATGTTGTGACATGGCTTGAAAATGCTTATTTAGGTACTAAAATTCAAAGAATGACGTCTTGTGAAGGTATTGTGAAGTGTTGTAAGAGATTTCTACATTATTCTAGAATTTATTTAATACATTTCACCTAAAAATAACCCTTTTACTCATCAACAGGTCCTATTTTGAAGTGTTGTAAAGTCTTGTAACAAGATTTCATGCTTTTCTAGGCACATCCCCTTATTTACACCTTTCTTCTGACTTATTTGACCCCTTTATTACCTCACATGACTTAATTAAGTTTATTTTTGAATGTTATCCCGAAAAATAACATTAAATACAATATTATTCCTGACACTTTTTTTTAGGTCCTAATCCCATTCACCATGGGTGGCGATTGAGTTCCCCTTGGCCCCAAATTCAAAATATTTCAAATTTCCTTTCTGGATTTTATTCAAAAATACTTGATGTCATCTTGTGATGAGGTATGAATGGATAGTAAGGCACAAGAATTGTATAAATAAATGATTTTCACCTCATTTTACAACTCCTCATTCAAGTATTCAAGCAATCTCAAGCATGTGACATCATCAATTCAAGCACTTTTCAAGCACTTTGAAGCTGCCATTGACATTACTTCAGACTTACAAGATCAAGGATTAGGTGAGTTGATATCATTTGCATGTCATTAATTTATCTTTCTCTTGCATTTCATTATCTTTTCAAGGGTTTAATTACCAAAAGTAGGGTTTGACCAAGGAAAACCCCTATTCACTAACCCCTAATCATTTTCCCCCTTTTGCTTGTGTATTTTCATCCTTTTGTTTGCAGATTTGATATGTTATAAGGTGTTGAAGATTGGTTTTTATGTCAACTAGGTGCTTCAAGTCAACATAAGTCAATTTCAAGCTTGGAGAGAGTTATTTGTCTGTTTTATGTAGATTTGACTTCGGCAACGCGACAAGCAGACATTCCCAGATCTGGTGTTGCAGAGTTGTCTCCTAATTTTTCAAAAAATTGGGAGAGTACATATTTTCCACCTGTGGCGAATGAGTCTCACCTTAGGACTGGAAACTTGAGTTTTGTCAAATTTCAGATCCCGACAGAGAAAAACTAGCTCCTGACAGTTTTTCACCGGTAGGTGGACTGATTCATCACCTTGGGCGAATAAGTCCCAATGTGAAAAATTAGTGAATTTCATTAGCATCTAGAACACTCCAAAATCTTCACATTTCATCTAGGTGCATTTAGATTTACCCGTGTACTTTTTGTTCTGCATAATTTCTTCATTTACATTGTTGTTTGCATATCACAATGTATTTTGAAACATAGCTTAAATTGCACTTTTACATTCATTTTAGTTCATTTTAATTATTCAATTGCATTTCGTTAAGTTCATTTACATCTTATCACATTACACATATCCTAATTTGAGTGTTACATAATCATTTTTGGACCTAATATCTCACCTTTTAGGTGAAAACCTTAGAAGTTGAAGAGTAGCATTCAGGTTCCCAAAAATCTATGTTTCAAGAGGATAGATGAAGTAGCCAGCTCCAAGAAAGGTCTTGGTGGAAAATTCAAAGATTCAAAAGTGGTAAAGAAAATTCTTAGAACCCTTCCTAAATTTTATAGTCATAAAGTTTATGCTATGGAGGAATTTGCAAATTTAGATCAGTATTCTAGTGATCAATTGTATGGCTCTCTAACTACATTTGAAATGAGAGAATTTGATAGAAATAATGGTGCAAAATTTGAGATTTCTTTTAAGGTTGGAAAAGTAGAGAAGACTAAAGACTTAAATTAGGAGGATCTTGATGATATTCAAGATAACTTTGTGAGGATGAAAAAGGGTAATGGTAAGTACAAAAGTAAGTTACCTTTCAAATGTTTCAGTTATGGAAAGGTAGGTCACTATGCTTCAAGATGTCCAAACATAGTTGTGAGTGACAAAAGCAAGGAGAATAGAGGTAAGATGATTAAGAAAAGTTATTATGTTATAGAAGATGTAAGTATTTCTGATGATGAATCTGATTATGGAGATGATGATGATGAATTCCTGTTCATGGATTTAAAATAAGAATCTATTTCTACTAACTTTGAAAGATGTGTGAAGGAATTCTCTCTAGAGATAAAGGATAATACTAAAGGTACCTTGGTATTTTCTTTCCATGCTAGACAGGATAAGAAATATTGAATCATTGGTAGTGGATGTTCTAACCATGTGATCAGAGACAAGAGTAAGTTTGTTAAACTTGAAAATTATGATGTAAGACTTGTTAGATTTGGTGATTATTTAGGCGCTAAGATATGTGGAATAGGTTCAATCAGTTTTGATGGCAAGCATAATACTAATGATGTTTATGATGTTAAGGGTTGAAGGAGTAACCTCTTGAGTGTTTGAAAAATGTGTAGAAAAGGATACAATCTTATGTTTTAGGATGATGGATGTGAGATCAGAAAAGGGTCTAGAACTGTGATTGTTGTCGGAAGAAGGACAAATGGAAATGTTTATCAACTCAAGAGTGTTGATGGTCATTTTTTTATGACTCAGATTAATGAAAGTTGGCTATGGAACAAGAGGATGCATCACATTAATTTTGATATTCTTGTAAGAATTAATTCAATTCAAGTAGTGAGAGATATACCAAAGATTACAAAGCCTATCAATGCTATCTGCAAGGATTGTTAGATTGGAAAGCAAACAAATAGAAGTTTCAAAGGAAAACAATAATCTTGTACTAGATTGTTGGAGTTGGTACATACAGATATTTGTGGTCCTACAAGAGTAAGAATTCTTCAAGGTGAAAATTATTTCATGCTCTTGATTGATGATTATTCTAGAATGACATGGGTTACCTTTCTTAAAGAAAAATATGAAGCCCTAGACAGGTTCAAATCATTTAAAGTTATGCTTGAGAATGAAATGGTTATGAAAACTAAGTGTTTGAGGTCTGAAAAAGATGGAGAGTTCACCTCCAATGAATTTAACATGTTTTATGAGAATCATGACATAAAGAGGCACTTGTCTGCCCCTAGGAATCCTCAACAAAAAGGAGTAGTTGAAATGAAAAACAAGACTGTTCAAGAAGTTGCAAGGACTATGATGAAAGAAGCTAACCTACTGAAAGTATACTAGAGAGAAGCAATTCATATTGTTGTTTATATACTTAACAGAGTTTAAGCAAAAGGAAATGTCACAAAGACTCCCTATGAGTTGTGGTATGGAAGGATCCCTACTATCAAGTACTTCAGAGTGTTTGGAATCAAATGTTATATCAGAAGAAATGAAGAAAACTTGGGAAAGTTTGATGAAAGGTATGATGAAGGCATCTTCCTTGGATATTATACAAAAATAAAATCCTACCAGTGCTACAACAAAAGACTAAGAAATATTATTGAGAGTGAAAGTGTCAAGGTTGATGAATATTTTTAGAACTTAGTGGTAATAGATGGATATGAATCATATGAGCCTATTTATAGAGAAAAAGAAAAAACTAAGTAAAAGGAAGTGCAAAATGAAGAGGAAGAAGCTTTGGAAAAGAGCCCTAGAACCCTTAAGTATGTGTAGAGGAATAATTTTGAAGAATTGATCATTGGAGACAAAAGAAAAGGTGTATTGACAAGAAGGAAAGTTGCTGAAGAAGAGGTAAATCTATGTTTACTTTCTGAAGTTGAACCTAAAATAGTGATTGAGGCATGCAAAGATGAACATTGGATAATGAATATGGAAGAAGAACACTATAGATTGAAAATAATCAAACTTGGGAACTTGTCCTAAGACCTACAAACTAAAATATAATTGGAACAAAGTGGGTGTTTAGAAACAAACTAAGTGAGAATGGAGAATTAGTAAGAGATGATGCAAGGCTTGTGTGTAAGGGTACTCAAAAGTTGAAGGAATAGATTTTCAGGAGACATTTTCTTTGTTGGAAAGAATGGGAGCTATGAGGATGTTTTTGGATTTTGCAGGTCATAACAACTTTAAATTTTATCAAATGGATGTGAAATATTATTTCTTGAATGAAGAATTGGAAGAAGTATACATGGAACAACTAGAAGGATTTCAATTATCAGACAAACTGAAAATGGTTTACAAATTGAAGAAGGCATTATATGGATTGAAGCAAGCTCCTAGATCTTGGTATACAAGGTTGGATAAATGCTTGATACAACAAGGATTCAATAAAGGTACCAAAAATAGTAATCTTCACTTTAAATTTGAAAAAGATCAAATCTTGATTGTGGTTGTGTATGTTGATGAAATAATTTTTGGAGGTAATGAAGAGATGTGTAAAAAGTTTCCAAAAAAGATGCAAAAAGAGTTTGAGATGTCTATGTTTGGGGAGACAAATTTATTCCTTGGGCTAAAAATTAATCAAACAGAAAAAGGGTATATTCATTTATGAATCAAAGTATGCCAAAGAAATGTTGAAGAAGTTTAGAATGGAAGACTCTAAACTAGTATGTACTCCTATGGTTATTGGTTGAAAATTGAGCAAGAATAATGAATCCCCTAAGGTTGATAATAGAAAGTACAAATCAATGATTGGTGGACTGCTATATCTAGTTGCTACTAGACTAGATATCATGCATGCAATTTGTCTTGTGGCAAATTTCAAGAAGATCCTAGAGAATCACATGTTGTAGTAGTGAAGAGAATATTTAGATACTTGAAGGGAACTCTGGATCATGGATTATGGTATCCAAAGAATACTAACTTCAATTTGAGTGCTTACAAAAATATAGATTGGGCTAGTTGATTTGATGATAGGAGAATTACAAGTGGTGGTGCATTATTTCTTCAATTTACATTGTTATCATGGCTAAGAAAGAAATAGTATTCAATATCTTTATCTACTGTAGAGTTTGAGTACATTACAATAACATCTTATTGTACATAGGTGTTATGGATGAGGAAAAAATTGAAGGATATCATAGTAGTGTATGATGAACCAATTTCTATCTTCTGTCAACATGACAATACAAGTACAATCAATATCTCAAAGAACATGGTAATGCATTCAAGGATAAAACATATTTTAATTAAATATCACTTTCTAAGAGGATAGGTTGTGGAGAATGAGGAAAATATTGAATATGTTACTATAAAGGATCAGATTGTTGATATATTCACTAAGGCTCTTCCTAAGGATAAGTTGGGGGTTATTTCCCCTCCTTTTTTGAACTAGATGCATAAGGAGATGCATTAGTCCAATGGATCTCAAGATTCATTCTTTATTCTGGACTGATGTTGGTGGCTACCTCTCAAGGGGAGTAGGTGGTAGCATTATTGTTTGTTATAGTTAGAAGAGTGTGTGTTGTTATTGTGCAGTGGTTACTGATGTGGTGCAACTTGATAATGTGTGCTCCTAAGGGTGAGTATACAAAGTAGTAAAGAAAGAAGTTGCAAAGCAACAATAAGTAGGTTTTAATCGATGTCAAAAGGAGAGAATAAACAATACAAATATTTAGGCTCTTTTCCATTGATGTCAAAGGGGAAGAGAAAATTATGTGAAAAAAAACAAGTTATCAGGGGAAGAGAGAGTCATGTGGAAAAGGAGAATTGTTGCAGTTGCCAATGCATCAAGGTAATGTTGAGTTGGACAAAATCACTCCCATCCACAAGATATAATTGGGAGACATGTTTCACGCATTCAAGAGGAAAGAAATCATAGACACACACCAAAAGAGTAGAGAATTGATGGAAGAAGCAATAAAGTCTTTACAAGAGGCCATAACCAGTGTGAATATAGACACATCTCTATCCGGTATGGAAAACTTGAGACTACTAATTGATTCATTCAAATTTTAAGCATCTAGACTAAAGGAAGTGGATAAAAGGATAAGTGATAAGAGGATGTTGCAGATGACAGGGAAATGTGTCATTGCACATCAAATTTTTTAGAGTTATTAAAAGATGTTGAAGGATGTGTAGATGAGGCAAAGGCTCTATACTAGTATGGAATGAAGTGGCCCAGAGCCACACAGATCATAAGGAAGGAAATGGGAAATATTGAGTCACAAATTGATGCTACATAGTGTTCCTATGATCTAAAAATTGACCTAACCAGTGTAACAAGGAATGAAATTGAAGATCTACACAAGAAGTTATTCCAATTATAAGCACAAAAATAACACATTATTTTGCAGTTTGAAGAGGTAAGGGATCTAGTCAATCCGAAATTCTTACTCATTTCAAAAGATCTCCCAAGTGCAGAGAAATCCAAATAGATGAATTTGGTACTTCCACTTCAAAAGAGGGAGAAGATTTATTATTAGAGTTTCAAATGAAGAGTAGGATTCTTGTGGAAGATAAAAGAGAATGGGAAGATGGAATGAAAGCATGGGAAGATAACTTGAAGAAGCTGAAAGCATCAACCACCTTTGGTTGACTTATCTCTTAATCTTTTATGAGTTTTATGTATTTCAGTTGAAAATATTTGTATATATGTGGACCATATAATGATGTTTCTAGTATATTTTTTGGGTTTTTTCTCCAATATATGACTCAAGGGGAGTCAATTTATAATTTTTAGTTTTATATATGTTTGTATTTTGTGGGGGGGGAGCCTCGATAACAATTAGAACAAGGTGTACAGGTGCCCTTTGCCCTTGATGTCAAAGGGGGAGAGTATTTTGGAGAATATTGAAGTATGTTTTGGAGATTTTTGTGCATTTTTTCATCAATGAAAATGGGGGAGATTGTTGGAAGAATGCCATTAATGATGCTTCTTGGAAACATGAGCATGGAAGGTACATCACAATGTGTTGTAGTGTTTTCATTAATGTCAACATTGTAACTCATATGAAAATTTTAGTCGTAGAGCATTTTGATCAATTTTAACATATTTTGGAGTTGATCAGGAAGACATTTTTGCATAATTGTTTGGTATGGTAAAAATATTTGTAAAGGGAAATTGACTAAGTTTCAATTTTGTGAATACAGTGTTACTATGTGCCAGTTTTTGGGTCTGCACCACTATGCAAATGAAGATGTCACTCTACACTTATAACATTATTTTGGTGGATGTTAGATGTATTTAGTTGCAATATTTCATCAGGTTTTGGAAAGTGGATTGAACGTTATGAGTAATAGAGTTCGGCTTGGCAATTCCTAGTGAGTTTTTGTATAGTGTAGTTGTGTGGGAGATTTCATGTCTTTGCAAATGAGTTTTTGACAATGCACTTTTTAGGATAAGTTTCTAGATGTTAGTAGAGTGTGAGTTCTAGTTGGCATCAAGTTTTGAGGTCCACGTGTTGAGATATGGATACACAGTTGACTAACTTTATATCATCCTAAAGGGAGATTTTACACAACTTTGTAAATTTATAGGCAATAACCAGGAGGAGGTGACCAACTTGATAAGCTTGAATCTTGGTTATGGTACGTGTATAAGAGAGAATTTGCACCCCATGTGCAAATCCCCTTTTTTCCTTTATCCACCTTAGAAAACCAAGTTTAGAGGCTTAATTCCACCTAAGCCTACTACTTGCATCACACTTGGCGCCTGTTTTGAGTGTCAATGGAGGTGTTTCTGTTAGAGACGCCCACATGGCACGTAGAATTCCATGTGGCGCACTTACGTCCCTGACAGATTCTCATGTCTAGAGCCTGTAGAGGCATTACACTTCCCATTGGGGGTTTATTTGTAATTCCCTCCTCGGCCGACCGACCCAAATATGGTTGTTTCTCTTCATCTCTCCTTCATATTCACTCCTTCCATATGCATTTGAGCTTCTTCCATCTTCTACCATCCTCTACACATCTCTTCACCACTTCTCCACTTCATTCACAAGCTTCACAATATCTCCAAAAGCTCTAAGTAGCTTCTTCACCATCTCTTCAATCTCCAAACACTTTACACTTAACAAAAACAACATCAACACTACACCACTTCAGTAGAGCAAGTGTGGAACCAAAACCATGGCAGCAGAGGCTTGAGTTCCTCTCATTTTCTCCCCCATTAGCCTTGAGTGCTCTTGGTGGAGGTGGTAATATTTCACTCCTATCCTCTATTACTTGGTTGAGTAGCATAGCATTGTTTGGTAGTGCTTTAGTGCTCTTTACTTCATTTCCACTTTTCTCTCTATCTATCTGGCTGTTTGTGGAGGTGGGAAAACAAAATGGGGTCTGATTGAGGCAGGACCCTATACAACCACCCAACCATTTCTCTCTCCCTCTTGTGTGCAAGTATTGAAGAAACTCATGAGCTAGAAGCTTCATCACCCACATGGTCGTAAGTATTTACTTTCTTCTCATTATCATCTCTATTTCACTTCGTTTCAGTCTTATTACTTCCTGTTGCTTCCTTGTATTCTAGAAGTTCTCAGTAATCGAAGTGTAAGTCATCACTTTAGCCATTTTTTGAGACATTCTCACTTTTTGGTCCCTATGAGACACCAGCATGCCTCTAAGATTCCAACATGCTGCGTTGTCATCTGTATCCTGTGCTAATGTCCTTTGGCTAAGAGCTTGTTAGTTTGTCTAGAGAATCTCTGTGATCTGCTCTTTCAGATTTTGAAACTCTCGCTACTATTCCATTGAGGTGGTATAGGGTAGTTCACCTTGTGAGGCTCTTTGAATGAAGAGAACTCATGAGTAGTGAATCCCCCTATATTAAATTTTTGGTGAACCTGACTTGAAGAACAATGTTCAAAAAACTAGGAATTTATTTACCCCTACTTGGTGGGTTATAACTTTTGACTCAGTGCTCGAAATTCATAACTGTTTGCACTGTTGGGAAGGTATCCTTGAGAACCTGTTTACTCCCTAAAATACAAGTTCCTTTGGTAGTCAAATTTTAGAGAATGATGCAAGTTCCGACCTCAAAATTCGCTCTGGAGACCTCCAAAAATGCAAATTAGTAGAACATAGAAAATACTAAAAAAATCCAAATGAATTTAATATCTTATTTTATTAGTTTTGTATCTAGTTTTGTTCAAAATGTTAATGATACTCCATTTTATGCATGTGATGGTGACTTGGATTTTCCCATGTCACTTGATATCTTTGATCCTTCTCACGAATGTCCTCTTGCTTCAGAGGATATTTTGTTGCAAGAAAATGAAATCATTGATACCTTTCTTAATGCCACTTTATCTTCTATTCATTCCAATGTGCTCTCTTTTGGAGATGATGCATTTGTGAATGATGAATCTTCCCATCATTCCAATACACTCTCTTCAGAGGATGATGCATTTGTGAATGATGAATCTCTTCTCTATTCCAATGCACTCTCTTCTAGAGATGATGCATTAGTGAATAGTGAATCTCATCTTTGTCCTGATGCACTCTCTTCTAGAGATGATGCATTAGTGAGTAGTGAACCTTCCATTCATTCCAATGCACTCTCTTTTGGAGATGATGTGTTCGTGAATGATGAATCTCTTATACCTCCCAATGCACTCTTTCCTAGAGATGTTGCATTTTTGAATGATGAACCTTTTATCTATTCTGATGCATTCTATCCTAGAGAGGTTTTATTAGCAAATGATGAACCTCCTTCCACATCTAATTCATTCTGGATTGATGTCAAGAGTGTCCCTTCAAATAATTATTCCAAATTTGATTCTATTTGGATTGATGTTGAGAATATGTATTCAAATGATCATTCTACTAGATGTGATGATTCAATAAATGTAATCTATGTCTCTGCTGTCCTTCAAAGGCCAAAGAGACCAATTATTTACGTAACTCCAGATAGTTCTTCTTCTAAAGGGGTTTGTTCTATTAATGGTGTTCCATTTAATAGTGAATCTCTTGATCCCTCTACAGCTCCCTCTGACAGAGCGGTAGCCCATACTTATGAGAATAGAATGAATAAACAATATAGTCTTCATCTAGCTCCTAAACCTATGACTAAAGCACCTAGTGGTTACAATCTTGTCAAGCAATCTCAAGTTACTTTGGATAAGGTCTCACTGTGGGATTTTCTTCAGTATAATCCTACCTCTCCTCAAAGGAATGTATTTCTTGGTGATGAATGGGGTTCCTTAGACTTTAAAGACTCCTTCATTCAAGAATATAAAGTTGACCTGATTTTCCTAGACCTTTCGATAACATCATCCGCACCTTCCATTGAAGATGCTTACTCTTTTGTATCATGGGGTAAGGTGAATGTAAATTGTAATATTCTTGGTGTTGATCCTCCTTCTGAGGAAGATGATCACACTTATGTTAAGGAGGTTGATGTTGGTAGTCCTATTAATACAAATGATGGAAATCCCATAGAGTAGTGTGATCCCCATTGTTGGGACAATGTTCTTTATGAGGATCCTCCTTCTTTTCAAGATCTACAAACACATTATGGCTCTGGCTTTAGGATTGTCTCTAAGTATGGTTATGAGCGTAAAGGTTGTCAGTGTAACGAGCAAGGCATTCAAGTCCCTATAGAATTTTCACCTCGTAAGCGTAATCTAGGACTTTGTTTCTCAAATGAACAATCTAAAAGGAAACCATGGTTGAATGGTGACATGAATTCCACTCAACCTTGTTCTCGTGGATTGATTTATCCTCCTTTATCCGTTACTGTCATGCCTTCTTCTTCTTCTTGTGAGAATTCAAACCTTTCTCCATAAGAGAAAGGATTGCTTCCTGAGAAAGGATTGCTTCCTGCTCCTCATCCTTTCTATGCATACCATCGAGTGCTTGTCCTTTCCACTACTGAATGTAAAGCCTTGAAGGACAAAATTCAACAACTTCTTGATTCAAGTACCATCAAACTCCCATTTGATTGATGCACCTTCCTTTTATTTGCTTGACAAGTGATATCAAGGTTTACCTCTATCCTGTTCTAAGTATTTTGCATGTTTCTCCTCCCCTGTACGTTGGGGGCAGCAATAAATCATTTTGGAGATGTGTGTCCTTCTTAAGGGCCCCTCTCTTTGCTCTCTCTTTGAAATGAAGCATCCGTTGAGTGGACCCCTTTTCTCTTTTGAAGGGTTCCCGAGGGACCTCTTTGAAATATTTTCTTTCAAATGAATTATTTCGCGTCTAGCTTGGGGGAAGCCTAACTAGACCTATTTTGTATCTTCATGTCTAGCTTGGGGGTGACCTGACTAGACCTTGATTTTCAAACATCGCGTCCCTTGAGTGGACCCCTCTTTTTTCACGTCGAGTTCATGAGGGACCCCTTTGAAAGTCTTCCAACATGATGATGGTCTACCTGACTGTCTGCTTACTTGCTCTGTAGGACCGAGAACCTGTAGAGCTCCTTTACATCCTTATTTGGTGATATGGGTTTCCTCCTCAAGTGGGATTTGCTTTTATCACCTTTTTTGTGGTGTGGGTTCTACTCCTAAGTGGGTTTTTCTTTCACAACATGCTTTTTGGTGATATAGGTTCTTCTACTTGAGTAGGCTTTGCTTTTATTACCTCTTTTATGATATGGATTCTCCTCCTTGAAAAAGGTTTACTTTTATCACACACTTATTTTGTGGTGTGGGTTCTACTCCTGAGCGGGTTTTTCTTTCATCATGCACTTTTATCATCTTTACTTGGTAATACGGGTTTCCTCATTGATCAGGGTTTGCTTTTATCATCCGTTTTGTGATATGGGTTCTCGTCCTCGAGTGGAGTTTTCTTTTATCACTCCTATTTTGTGGTGCAAGTTCTACTCCTAAGTGGGTTTTTCTTTCACCACGCGCTTTTTTCATCTCTCTCTTATCTCTTATATATACCATATTGAAGATCTACATCTTCATCCTGAGTATATGCTCTTTCTTCAGCTTCATAGTTTTGTAGAACTATGAAGTCCTCTTTTGACCCTACACTCTTGGGTTCGCCAGATCGTGGTCTGCTTCCTCGACTGTTTAGGTATATGTTTCTAACCCTACTCTTTCTTGATCTACTTATTGAGCACTCATCAGTGTTAGTGCTCGCTGAAGTGGGGGAAAAATGTATAAGAATGAATTTGCACCCCATGTACAAATCCCCTTTTTGCCTTTATCCACCTTAGAAAGCCAAGTTCAGAGGCTTAATTCCACCTAAGCCCACTGCTTGCATCACACTTGGTGCCTATTTTGAGTGTCGATGGAGGAATTTCTATCAAAGATTCCTACGCGGCATGCAGACGTCTGCACAACATGTAGAAATTTGTAGGGTGTGTAGATATCTACGTGGTGTGCTTATGTCCCTGACAAATTCCCACGTATGGAGCCTGTAGAGGTGTTACACTTCCCATTGGGGGTCGATTTGTAACACCCTCCTTAGTTGATCGACTCGAATATGGTCGTTTCTCTTCATCTCTCCTTCATATTCACTCCTTCCATATGCATTTGAGCTTCTTCCATCTTCTACCATCCTCTACACATCTCTTAACCACTTCTCCACTTTATTCACAAGCTTCATAGTCTCTCCAGAAGCTCTAAGCAGCTTCTTCACCATTTCCTTCAATCTCCAAACACTTTACACTTCACAATAGAAACATCAAAACTCCACCACTTCAGTAGAGCAAGAGTGGAACAAACACCATGGCAACAGAGGCTTGAGTTTCTCTCATTTTCTCCCCCATTAGCCTTGAGTGCTCTTGGTGGAGGTGGTAAGCTTTCACTCCTCTCCTCTATTACTTGGTTGAGTAGCATAACACTATTTTGTAGTGCTTTAGCGCTTTTTACTTCATTTCCACTTTTCTCTCTATCTATCTGGTTGTTCGTGGAGGTGGGAACACCAAAACGAGGTTTGATTGAGGTAGGCCCCTATACAGCCACCCAACCATTTCTTTCTCCCTCTTGTGTGTAGGTATTGAAGACACTCACGAGCTAGAAGCTTCATCACCCACACGGTCATAAGTATTTCCTTTCTTCTCCTTATCATCTCTATTTCACTTTGTATCAATCTTATTACTTGTTAAATCCTTCTATACATTGTGTCAACATGTTAGCTTCCCATTTCAATTATTTCTTCCATTTTTTTGGAAATGGAACTTCTTGCTCTGAAATTACATTTCTTTTTATTAATTCTTGGACATCCATTTGTATGATAATTTCAACATTTTGTCTTTCAGCATCAATTTGTCCCTGGTGAACCTTGCATTCAATTTCAAATCTTCTGGATTTCTCAGACCAACGGTATGCTTCCTTGTACTTTCCTATTACATCTATAATAAATTATTCTCAATGCCTCACCAAATACTCAATCCATTCTTCAAATACATTCATTTTATGGAAAATTGTTGCAATTACATCCACTTGTTCTTGTGACATTAGTATTGGATGTTGGGGAAATTCAAATTGTGCTTGACCAGATAAGGGTTAATGATATTATAAAATGTTCCAAGGTAGAAACCCGTTCCTTCAATTCTCTTTTCTTCATTTTATACTTTCGTACTTTGGCAACAGTAACATCCAAATTCATCTTTATTTCTTCCAACTCTTGCCTCCAAGATGAATGTACAAGATTAATACATTTTATTTTGTACTCCTTGGGTGTTATCTCATGTCTATTTTTCTCAGCTACTAGAGTAGCTATATGGACGATTTTGTCTCCATCTACATTTTTCTATATGACATACTTTGCTTTAGCTCTCTGCCTAGGTTTAGGAGTATCCACTTCCTATATAAAACTATTAAGATCTAGAGGTAGTATTTCTACTTCCATTGGAGAAGCCAATTCCCTGATCAACCAATCAGATGCATCCTCATCATGCTCTACCTTTGCAACATTACTTTGTTCCTAGTTTCCACTTGATTCAGGAACCTCTTCTCTTACTTCTTCCATTTTATTTGTTACATCCTCTAAAATAGGAATTTCTTTAACAATTTCTAGCATAGATTTAGGATTTCTAGGATTTGGCATTGTCTCCTCTATTTGAAGACTTATATTTTCTTGTTTATCCAGATGTTCAACATCACCTTCCTGGACGTCACCTTCTTTGCATTCTGCTACACTAGGATTTTCTTCATTTCCAACTCCATCACCTGAAACCTATGTAGCTTCTTCTTTCTCAGCTTCAAGTTCAACCCGGTATTTCTTCGATTCTTCAAAGACCTACAACTATTCATTATCATTTGAATTATTCCCAAGTGAAGGATGGGAATCAAAATTATCTTCAATAACCATTTCATCAATAGGATCCTACCCTACATTCTCCCCTACTTCCATCTCAAGAATATCAAGGTTCCCCGCTTTTGAAGCTAGTGTTCCTTGCATGAATTCTTATTCTTTAGTATTCGTAGGAGTGGACCTTGTATCTAGAATTTATTCTACCATTGGTTGTACCATGGGTTTAGCTTTAAACTTATTTTTTTTATCTTTTCCCACATGGCACCCCATCTATCCATCTATTCTTTAATTCTGGCTTCATTTGCCTCAGATATTTCCTCCAAAACAATATAGGAGTTCCTCCTAGTGCTTTTTTCACATTAGCCATATTAACAAAGGGAGGAGAAGTAAATAATGTTGCAGCTCTCTGAGAAGCAAACCTTGTCTATGCAACAACATTTTATGTTACTTCTACCTCTTCATTAATGGTAGGTTTGTTAGTTTTTTATGATCATATATAAAAGTAGAAATTTAACTTAAAAATAGACACATAAACACAACATATACCCTGGGAAAATCCTCCACTTGAGGGAGAAAAACCTAGCAAAAAATATCTCTCTTATATATATAATAATGGAAACAATTCACTTTACAATGAGGCCAATCACAAGGCCGATATATAGCACCAACACTAGATGCAATAACAGATAATAATCTACCCTTCCTTAATCTCAAAATTTGCACTTGAAGGAATTCACAATCTTCTCTTGATGAAATTCACACTTTGAATGAGAGAAAGAATCGAACTTGCTTGATGATGAAGTGGAATGGAAATAACCTTATATATATACAAAATGTGAGAGAGGTCACACCTCTTCATGTACAAGGTTAGCCACAATACAAAAATATATTTACAAATAAAAGAAGCGAATTACAAGGAAGGTTAGCCCAATTAGAAATATATTGTTGCCAAGTGAATTGCCTCTTCACTTTAATTTTCTCAATAAAATAAATAGCCGAAGGCTATATGCAATTTTATGTCTTGAATCTTGGCTGGAAGGATTAGCCCGAAGCTTCTATAACATCAACACTCCCTCTCAGCTAGGAAGGAATACTTCCAGCTATACAAGACACATCACCTCATCGTGATGTTAACCACCATGGCTAATCCCATATGTGGAAAAGGTACATATCACCTCATTGTGATATCAACCACCATGGCTATTCCCATGTATGGAAAAGGAACATATCACCTTATCGTGATATCACCACCATGGCTAATCCCATGTATGGTATGCACAAGAGCTCATCACTCAACATGATGGTGTCACCTCATTGTGACATTCACCATGGCTACTCCGAGAGGGTGAAAAGCACAAGTACAAGAAAATAATCACAAACTCTCTCACGTGATGTAGTCATGGAGTCACACACATGACATTCACCATGGCTACTCCTAGAGGGTGGAAACAAGGACTTTCACCTCAAATCTCTCTCACAGAGAGAAATGCATTAAACAAGGGCTTGCACCTCAAATATCTCTCACAAAGAGAAATGCATTAAAGAAAATCAAAAGATCACTGATACCAAGAATCCTTCTCAGCTAAGGATTCATTCTCCACAATACAAATCTTGACTTGAAAGTGCACAAACTTTACTCTGGCAAGAGGCTTGGTGAGAATGTATGTCATCTGCTCATTAGTGTTGATATACTTCAACTAGATTGATTTCCTTAATACCATATCTTTGATATAGTGGTATTTGATCTCAACATGTTTAGTTATGTCATGAAACACTGGATTGATAGAAAGATTCACACAACTTTGATTATCAAAATGAATGATAGTCGGCTCCAATGATTGTCTAAAGAATCCTGCAAGGAGTTTCCGAAGCCATACTACTTTTCGAGCTACCACACAAGCTGCAATATACTCAGCCTCTGTTGTGCTTAGTGCCACTAAAGACTACTTCCTGCTACACCAGGAGATCATCGCAGACCTCAAACTGAGACATTATCCAAAGGTTCTCTTTCGATCAGTGACACACCCTACCCAATCAGAATCAATATATCCATGCAGCTTCAAGTCCACACCAAAAGAATATCTCAAGCCATATCCAACTATGCCATGCAAGTATCTCAGGATATGCTTCGCTGCAACTAGATGTATTTTTCTTCGTTCACACATGAATTGATTAAGTGCACTCACTGCATAGCAAATATTTGGTCTATTATTGACTAGATACATCAACGATCCAATCAATTTCCTATATATAGTAGGATCTACCAAATCTGAACTAGTTGCAACCTCCTTAAGCTTCTAAAAATTGGTTTCCATAGGTGTAGACATGGATTTACAATCCAACATACCAAATCTCTTCAAGATGTCAATAGTATACTTGCCTTGAATTAGAATGAACTCATCTAGCTTCTTCCATACTTCTAAGCCAAGAAAGTAGTGCATGAGACCAAGATCGTTCATTTCAAATTCATAAGCTAACTCCTTGCATTTGATAATGAGGTGATCTTCTCCAGTAAGAATTAAATCATCAATATCTAAAACCAAGATCAATGATTCACCATCAATTACCTTGAAGTAAAGGTTTGAATTAGCATCATTCTTAGAGAAACCCAAGCTCATCAGGTATTGATCAATTCTTTCGTACCAAGCACGAGGAGCCTACTTAAGGCCGTACTAAGCCTTCTTCAGCCTGCAAACATGAGACTCCTTCCCATGAACCTCAAAGCCATCAAGTTGCTCAATATATACCTCTTCCTCGATTACACCATTTAGAAATGTTTTCTTCATGTCCATTTAGTGTATCTTCCATCCCTTATATGCTGCAATAGCAATGATGGTCTTGACGGATGTATAATGAGCAACTAGATCAAAGGTTTCCTCATAGTCTACTTCCTCTTTTTGAGAGAATCCTCTAGCCACAAACCTAGCCTTATACTTCTCGATGCTTCCATCAACCGCATGCTTGATCTTAAAGAGCCACTTAGAAGATGCAACATATTTACCTTCAGGTCTAGGTAGATGCCCCAGACATCATTCTTGAGGATGGATTGATACTCCTCAGTCATAGCATCTTTCCATACTTGCTGACTAGTAGCTTCCTCAACACTAGAAGGATTTGACTCAATGATTTGACTCATCAAGGCAACATAGCTTGAAAACTTATGAAGTCTCTTGCTTTCTCTGAAAGTTCCTCTTAGGGCTGCAAACCTTTATGCCTCCCGCATTGTTTTCCTAGCCCAAAGAGGCCTTTTACAACCAAACACAATGTTTGTAGTCCCATCAGTGGGTTCTAAAGGCTCAACTGGATCATCATCTTCTTTAGGATTAGTAGCCTCCCTCTGAATCTCAGGAGTATGGTCAACTTCCATATCCCGAGGAGACACTTCGTCTTCATTGTCTAACTCCATTTGGATGCCCTTAGACCTCTTGAATGCAAAATATTCTTCAAATGTAAAATCCCTGCTGATCTCAATCAATTTCTAACCTGGAATGTACACTCTGTAGGCTTTTTAAGATTCACTGTAGCCCACAAATATTCCCTTCTTTCTAGACAGTTCGAACTTTGTCCTCTTGTCTTTAGGTACATGAACATATACTGGACAACCAAAGATCCTCAAATGAATTACTTTTGGCTTCATCCCTATGAATGCTTCTTTGGGAGTCATGTTCTCCAAAATTTGGTGAGGGCTTCTATTTTGAACATACACACTGTCCTAGATGCTTTAGCCCAAAGGAAGGTTTGTAGAAATCTTGATCATGAATCATGGCTCTATCTGCTTCTACAATAGATCTGTTCTTCCTTTCTAACATTGTTTTGTTGTGGATTGTAGGGAACACAAAACTCCCTCTTAATTCCTGCCTCAACAAAAAGTTATGAAAACTTCTAGAGATATATTCTCTTCCATTGTAGATCTAGAACTTTGATCCTCTTCCTAGACAAGTTCTCTACACGAGATTCAAATTCCTTGAATATCTCAAGTACTTCCTAGATTCTTTAGTCTTTAAGAAATAAATCCAAGTCTTTCTAGAGTAGTCATCAATAAAGATTACATAATACAAGAAACCACTCAAAGAAGTAACAAACATCGGACCACATAAATCAGAATGAATAAGATCTAGAATACATTTAGATCTACTTTCACTACTATGAAATGAACCTTTAGTATTCTTACCTAAAGCACATCCTCGGCAAGTACCTTCATGCTCCTTGTTGAATTTAGGAAGGCCCATGACCATCTTCTCCATGGCTGGTAGTGCTCAAAAGTGAAGGTGAGCAAGTCTTCTATCCCAAAGTTCACACGAACTTGAAGAATCATGCACCAATGCCTGAAGTGGATGAGTGAAAATTTTGTAGAGGCTCTCATGATGAACTCCAATCACTGGCAGATCTTGATGCTTGAGTTCTTCGACATGCAAGAACTTTTCCTTTGAATAATACTTGATATCCCTTGTCCTCCAAGGCTAAAATAGAGACAAGGTTTTGCTTGATGCCGGAACAAATAGAACGTCACTCAATTGTAGGGATATACCGAATCCAAGTGAAGAGAGGAGGTCCCAACTCCTTTCATAGAATAACTTGCATCATCACCAATAATGACTTGAACACTAGAATCTCTCTCCACAAATCAGATAGATGCTCTCTAAATCCAGTGATGTGGCGAGAGGCACCACTATCAATCAACCAAGTGTTGATGTCGGTAGGCACATTGCTTGACAAAGCAGAATAGAATAGAAATTCACTTGTATCCTTTTGCGGAGAGATCTCACCTACATCTGCAAATGAAGCCTGCTGCTTAGGTCTGGTTGGACAATCCTTAGCATAGTGACCAAACTTGTCACATCTAAAACATTGAATGCGAGAGAGGTCCTTCTTCTTAAATGCAGGAGCACCATCAGATCTTTGATCTCTATTCCTCTTGAAGTAGCCTTTCTTCCCTTCTTTTCCTTTCTTCTTCGAGGATTGAGCGGCAAGAACATGAATGTCTTCATTTGTAGAGCTTTGACCAATGCCTCTCGCAGCCAACCTTGATTCTTCTTGAATACAATCTACTCTCAACCAATCAAACTTAGGAAGTTTTGATCCGCACTGATTCCTTGAATGAATGACTCCCAAGATGGAGGAAGACCATTAAGAGCC
Source organism: Sequoia sempervirens (assembly GCA_007258455.2). Lineage (NCBI taxonomy): Eukaryota > Viridiplantae > Streptophyta > Pinopsida > Cupressales > Cupressaceae > Sequoia > Sequoia sempervirens. The sequence goes on from VDFB02047230.1 coordinate 299,234,886, forward strand.
AACATAGTCAAATCCTTGCTATCAACAATATGCCCAATGGTAGAGAGCTGATCTCTCAACTCAGTAATCTTCATGAAATATGAGATGACGGATTCTCCTTTCGCCATCTTGATATGATGAAGCTGTTGCTTTAATGCAAGAGCTCAACTTGTGTTGTTGATCTCATACATCTCCTCCAAGGTCTTGAACATATCTCTTGTTTTCAACTTGGAGATGATTGGCACAATGTGATCTTTCACGGAATCAACCAACATCTTTTTCGCCTTAGTGCCATTCCTCTTCCATTGAGGTTTCTCATTCTCATCGGAAGGTTCGGAACTTCGCCCTCCACGAACTCTGCTAACTCATTTTCTTCCAATGCTAGCATGACTCTAAACTTCCAAGATGTGAAGTTTGATGCACCCTCAAGTCTATTTTCGATCTTGAGCCCGTTCACCATCTTGACGATAAGATAGATGCAAGAGAATGAGAATAAAGAGAGGATGATAGCTGCTGCTAAATATCTGATCACGATCTTCTTAAACCCACTCGATACCATGTTATATTTTTATGATCAGATATAAAAGAAGAAATTTAACTTAAAAACAGACACATAAACACAACATATACCCTGGGAAAACCCTCCACTTGAGGGAGAAAAACCAAGCAACAAAGATCTCTCTTATATATATAATAATGAAATAAATTCACTTTATAATGAGGCCAATCACAAGGCCAATATCCAACACCAACACTAGATGCAATAACAGATAATAATCTGCCCTTCCTTAATCTCAAAATATGCACTTGAAGGAATTCACAATCTATTCTTGATGAAATTCACACTTTGAATGAGAGAAAGAATCAAACTTGCTTGATGATGAAATGGAATGGAAATGACCTTGTATATATATAAAATGTGAGAGAGGTCACACCTCTTCATGTACAAGGTCGGCCACAATAAAAAATATATTTACAAATAAAAGAAGCAAATTACAAGGAAGGTCGGCCCAATTAGAAATATATTGTTTGCAAGTGAAGCGCCTCTTCACTTTAATTTTCACAATAAAATAAATAGCCAAAGGCTATATGCAATTTGATGTCTTGACTCCTGGTTGGAAGGATGAGCCCAAAGTTGCTATAACATCAACAAGGTTTAGTCCTTGGCTTTGCTGTAGAGGAAGATGCACCTTTAGGTATTACTTTTGATTTATCTTTACTTAATTATAATGTGCAGAATCATGATGGGCCAAAAAGTGGTGATATGATGGGTATGTGTAGGGTATGTGGCTGGCGACTTTTTTTTACCCAAAATTGATGAAACAAAAAGGGTTTTTAAAGGAGATTCTCAGCTTTCCATCAATATAAATTATGCTTTACTTTGAATTTAATAAATAATTATTATTCATTTTCTATTTGAATTATGACTAAAGTCTTGATTGATAGGCTGATTGAAAAACATCTACAACTTTCAAATAGTATCATATTTTTTGAATCCGAAACATGCGTCACATTATATGATTCACATACTATAGGATTAAAAAAAGAAAATAAATTTCATGAATTTTTGACCAAGTTAAGGTGGTTAGACATACGAGTTTTTTATATTTTTTAAATGTTGTAATAAAAAAATCATAATTAATTATTTACTTGGAAAAATATTACAAAAAAATATGCATCACATCGGGACATGAGTCCTCTACTTATATCTAAAATCTTATAAAAATATATTATCATTTTATTGTGGTTAGGGTGGTCAGACACACACCTACTTATTTTTTACCTGAAATATAAGTACTACTGCATTGAAATTTTGAATTTTCACCAAACAGATTTTTCTTGTTTTTAAATAAGCCTAGTAGTTTAGAAACTACATTCAATTTTCTACAAATTCTATTCTTACATATTTTTGAAATAATATAGATAACTTATTCAAATTTTTACATCAAGTTTCCTAACTCTGATTTTTTGAAATTTTTCGCCACTCAAGGGCCTATTTTTTCCATGATGATCCTGCACATACCCTTTAAATGCATCTTTCTGCTTATCAATTGGCTTTAATGAAACTCACTGACTTGAAGCCTCAAGGGTTTTCTCTTCAATTCTTATACCAGGAGTTGCTTTACTAGTTTTCCTTTTCTTCTTGGCAGGTTCCCCACTCTTAAATGCAGTTTCATTTGCTTGTTTTCTTATTTTATCTTTTGAGAGTGTGGGTTAAATTCCTTTCTCTCTTAAAACTTTACAAAAATTATTTATCCAGTGTTGAGTGTGTAACAAAACTGGTGCACAAAACTCATCAATTGATGTCATTTCTTCACCCACATAATCTGGGTCTGGGATAGGTTCATCATACATTGTGTCTTCATTATAAGCTATGTTCAACACTTCCCCATCATCTTCTTCTAACTGATCTAGAATATCATGAAGCATAAGAATTCGAGCAGATCTTAAGGACAATATTTCTTATTTTCTTTTCCTTACTCTATGCTCATCTTCACAATTAAGCCAATAATCTTCTAGGTGTTGGACATGAGCATGGTAACTAGTAATGTTCTTGGAAATATTCCCTTCAATATTATAATACATTCTTTGAAGTGGAAAATATTTAAAATTATATGTTTTCAATTCTTCTTCACACAAGTCAGCTATCTTGATTGCACTACATTTATAATTCCCTATCACAATAGGAAATTTGAAGGAAGCCTTCTTCTTACGAGCCTTGCTATAAAGAGCCTGATACTGTTTTAATTGTCTCACCAATTCCAATAACATAATTTTTTCTATAAGATACCTGGACAACATGAAAGGATGTCCATCAAACCCTTCCACCCTAATGTAGGAGAAAGTGGGGAACTGAATATACCAGCCTCCCATCGGTTTGATAACACTTTGTGTCTCTAATGACAATCTTTTGAATTTTTCACCTTCCATCATTCTGACCAGCTTAATAGAGAACACATCATTAACTCTTCTATAATCCTTTTTGTATCCATAGATAGTGATTTGGGGGAAATGACCAGATATTAAACTATTTCCTACTTCTTCGTCCAGAGTACCAATTTTCTTCAACCCTTGTTTACTTTCCCTCATGGTGCAAGAATAGATCACATATGAAGACATATAGAAACATCTAGTTTTTGGAAATTTAGTTATATGTTCGTGCAATCTGTCACTAATAAAATTTCCCCATTGCATTTGCATGGGATTACTCATCAGTCCAGGGGTATTATCACAAACATCCAGGGTTCAAATTTACTGGCATCTCGCAACCCAACTACCTTGCTCAACATGGTTATGATATCTTGAATATCTTGGTTGATAATAGAGCTTATAATTACTTTCGTCTATTTTGTAATTAGCTCTTGGAACAATTGGGTATTCATAATTTCTCTATTGCTCTCTTCAACACTCTGATAAATTTTTGCTTTCGCCCTCATATCAATATTATACATCTGGGTGAAAATAGGAAGCCCAAATGTGTCTATGATTCCTTTATGGGAGAAATCTGCATAAGTTCTTCCCTCAATTATTTTTGTATTTGGGTTGTAGTGATTCATAGATTCCATGACCAATTCAAGGGCCTCCATTGCTGGTGGAAACCCTCTTGCTAAAAGTAACCCACTTGCTATAACATTTCCAGTACACTAAGAAGAATTTTCCTACCATACTTGAGTGCGAATTTCAACATCAGGAGACCACCCTATATGAGTATTTGTAACTATCACACCAATTGGTATGGCCTGTGAACTACAATATTTAAATTCCTCTTCTGCTCTTGCGTCATAAGTACTCATTTTTGCTGGTGTGTTCTACATTTTCAAATGTGTATCTTGTGTGCGAGTTAGGGTTAAATTTAACAAAATTTCTTACAATTTCATAAAACTTTCAATTTACCTTTTGGCTAAATTCAAATAAAAAATATAATCAACACTTCAATTTCAAAAGGGAAATACCATTTTTTGAGACTTCCATGCATGAATATAACTAAGAGAATACTAGTTATCCAAAAAATTCCCTAGTTCTAGTTGATGATGAAAATCTTTTCAGAATGGAGCTTCAAAACCCTTGGTAGTTGTGTTCTTAGTTTCTCAAAATTTACCTTTCCTTGCACGATAGTATTATTTTGTTTGTTCTATGTCCTTTGCAAATTTGCAGCATGACATGAAGTGGAGTGTTATGAAAGCAATTACATGATTAAGGTGGCGCCAAGTACAAGAGTAGTTCGCCACCTTCATTAATTACTTGTTATAGTGCATTAATTCCTTGAATAAAGGTACAATCATTATGAATTAGGGTTCAAATTACGAATGCCTAGATTTTTGAGTGGGCTCACTACTAGAGGAGAAAGATGGTGCGACGATCTTACATGGCACTCTGGTGTCACTTTGATTTTTGTGAGGCATAATCCATTAAGATACGTGATCAATTTGTGATCACCGGGATTAAAATTTCTAGTACCAACTTTTGAGAAGAAATACTAGGAACCAAGGTGCTTACCTCCAAGCTTGATAGAAAACCAAAACAAAAGAAAAGATTGGGAGATGATTAAAACATTGAAAAACAAAATATCTAGTTTCTGAGTTTCAAATAAAGGAAATGAAATAAAAACTACCAAACTCTCGTAGAAGAAAATGGTATTACTGAGATTAACACTTTCAGTTGATGACTTACTAGAAGGGGCTAGGACCAACTGAAGATACAATTCACTTGATACAACCGCACAACTCCGGGATTTTGGTTTCCAGGAAAATATTAAACTTCATGAAAAGACCGAAAGACCAAATTTGGGAAAGAATAGGAATAAAACAAAGACCAAACAAAAATTGAAAATGAAGCCTGCATTTGACCAAACCACAGAGCAATGCCAAAGAAAATGAAAATGAAAGGGAAAAAATTAAAAAAAGGGGTGTCCAAATTTTTCCAAGGGGAAAAATGGGGCATGTTGTGATACCACACAACATCTACTAAAGCATTTTATCAAATGGTTCACCACCTTGCTGCTATGGATAAAAGCCTAAGATACGTGCTTTCAAACAAGCTATGGATAGGGAAAATAGTAAGCATGATAGTAAAAAATATATACCTTAATAAGTACTCAATTTTTTTTTCATTATCTCATACATTATAAGCCATGATGTGATCACTATTGTAGTTTCTATGATTGAATAATTTTTTGTTTTATTTTTAGATGTTGGAAGCATACACCTCCACATGTTCATAAGGAAATGGAGCTTTGTGTTTCTTCTACTATAGACCCCTTGATGCCTCTCATGGAGGTATGAGGTAGATTACTAAATTTCAATTTGCATTTGTTGTTATAGTTGTTAGTTAGTGAAAAATTAAACCATTATTGATTCATAGTTTAATTTATTTTTGGGATGGTTTCTATAGGGCTTCAACACACCACAACATGGGAATGCAAATATTTCCCTCGAGGAGAGTGATCGTCTAGAGGTGGTAAGTGATTATTTGGTTAAATATATCATTTCTTATAATGTAATTTCTATATATTAATGTCTTTACTTGTTATTGTAACAGATAAGGTTTGATCGAGAACTAAACCTTAGGAGGAGGAGAAGGAGCACTCCTCGACCTTAGAGTAAATGAGTGACAAACTTATCACCATATGTATGACCAACAAAGGGCAAGAATTTGTTTCAAAAGCATGGAGATAAATGAATTTTGATTCCATATCCCTTTGTTGTATGCCTATATGGCATTTTTGTACATATTTTGTATTGGATATATTTGACATGTTGTATGCCTATATGGCATTCTCATAAGCCTATATGGCTATTTTGTATATATTTTATACTTATATCAACATATATTGATGTATGCATCCATGGCTATTTGGTTAATACAAATATTTTTTATCGATGGTGTCCATATTTGCATTATAAATCCACAGTTCAATAGATATGAGTTACATGTATTCAAGTGTATAATTTACAACTTACGTGTATACTTTGTGATTTACGTGTATTCCAATGTATACTTTGTGACTTAAGTGTTTTCATGTGTATGCCTTGTATTCATGCATATACTTTGTATTAATTTGCATATAATATGTATTCATGTGTATACTTCAAGGCTACATGTATTTGAGTACTTGTGCTTCCCTTATTCACATGTATGCTTGACTTATTCTCCTATATACTTATTAATTGGTTAGCCCTAGCATTGATCATTGTTGTCCTTCATGGTTTCTCTTGAATATTTATTGATTTATGCTAAACAACTTTATCAGATTCTAAACAACATCAATATTTCTAGGAATACTACTAGAGTTACAAATTATAAAATTGCAGAAATTGAAAAGAAAAGATTAACTGTAAATAAATGCATTGATTATTAACTTGATAATTGATTAAGCATAAGTATAATATATATATCAAGAGATGAGCCTTCTAGAATGGAAACTTCCAATTAGAAAATAGGCATGCAACTCCATGGAATATTGCACAACTAAACAATCATTATCGTAAAAATCTAACAACTAGAAAACTTATCTAAAGGAATATTTTAGGCAGAATATTCTACACTAACATTTTCATAATCAATGGCTTGTTTCCATGCTTTCTCCCCAACTATCAACCAAAATTTTTCATGAAACCCCTTTGATATATTTCTATGTCCATCAGATCAATGGACACAAATCTACCCAAAGCATTCCCAATACTTTGAAAGCAATAATCCACCCAAAATTGCAACATGAGATAAGGAAAATGAACCCACATAGGCATAATTGACTAAAGAATAGTTCACCCTTCACACCTTGGTGAAACCATTGCCAAACTTAGAAGATCTTAAAGATAAAGAATAATTGTGATCTATATAATATAGAATTAGTACCCACTTTGATGACTACACAATTTTCAACCATGGGCCTATCATGAGTACATCACCATGACACCTTATTTCTATGAGGCATTTTTTCGTGTTGCCCCTACCTTGTCAACCCTACTACATTGACAAGCTAGTGAGCTCACTAGTTTGTCATGGGTACCACATATGCCACTACATGTCTACCAAAACATTATTGTCAAACAATTCACATGCCTTTTCTATGCTTCCATTTTGAGCCTATCTTGCAATCATGGCATGCCACATGACCACTTTTCTTTAAGGAATTCCATCTAAAAGTTCATGTGAGCATTGACAAGCTAGTGTAAATCACTGTGACACCCCATTTCTATGAGGAATTTCTTCATGTTTCCCCTACCTTGTCAACCCTACCGTATTGACAAGCTAGTGAGCTCACTAGCTTGTCAATGCGGTAGGGTTGACAAGATAGGGGAAACATGAAGAAATGCACATCACCATGAGACCCTATTTATATGAGGCATTTCTTCATGCTGCACCTACCTTATCAACCCTACTACATTTACAAGCTAGTGAGATCACTAGCTTGTCATGGGCAAATTATAGGCCACTACATCACCATGACACCCCATTTCTATGAGGCATTTTTCATGCAACCCCTACCTTTTCAACTCTACTACATTGAAAAGCTAGTGATCTCACTAGCTTGTCAATACTCACATGAATTTTTGGATCCAATTCCTTAAAGAAATGTGGTCTTGTGGCATGCCATGATTTCAAGATAGGCTGCACCTTTCCCCATGTTTCCAACTTAGCCTTGAATAAAGAGTCTTGAAACAATGGAGAGAAGGGTTACCATCCATTGTAGGTAGACTAATCAATGAAACACTAAAAATATATCACAACATTAGTGATGAGGTAAATTTAGAAATAGAGATGAAAGCCAAAATAGATTCAAAGATCTATCAATGTGGGAGGAGTATATATTCTAATTTTGTAGAGACATGTATGGAAAATTTGGTAGCATAGACAATGCAATCAGCTATTTGAAAAAAATGTACATCACCATGAGACCCCATTTCTTTGAGGCATTGATTCAAACATCTGATTGCCTTGTCTATGTTGTTTGATAAAATGCTTTGGTAGACATGTATGGAAAATTTGGTAGCATAGACAAGGAAATAAATTTCTTGGTAGAACTGTTTGACAAAATACCTCAATGAGATATGTCCTCGTGGACTAGAATGATTGTAGGATATGAACAAAATGTATTTGTTGAAAAGGCTTTAGAAAATTTCAAGCATATGCAATTTCTAGGTGTAAAACCAAATTCCACTACATTTTCCAACATCCCCCATGCCTATACCAAAATGAAAGCTTTGGAGAGGGGTATGCACATCCATAGAAAAGGAATGAGAAATGACTTATTATTTTACATAATTATAACTTCTGTCATATAGATGTGTATACAAAATGTGCAAGAATACACAAGGTAAGTCATTTGTTTAACAAAATACCTCAAAGAGATGTGGTTTAAAAATGTAATTGGTAAGTGTAAAGATTTGTGTAATTTAAAATATGCATTGACAAGCTAAGGTTATAATGAAAAAAAAAAAATGATGAACATGGAATATGCAAATGAACAAAATAAAAGCAAGCCAAAATAGTATGAAATAAAATATAAATAAAATGTGTAAAGACTTCACATACCTAAAAAAAGGAGATTCAAATGGAGGAGTTCTACCCAATTATGTATCCTTTGATTCTTCTTTCTTCAAAATCCTCAACAATTTGAGTTTTTCAGAACCTTGTTTCCCTCCAAACATCAATTGTATATCAGTCTTGAATGGAATTGAGGCTTGAATTGATATTATATTCCTTTCAACATGAAAAATATGCTATTTCATGAAAAGGTGGTGGAATCTAATAAAATTGCATGCACACTTCATAAAAGCATCAAAAAGCTTCTTTTTTTTGGAACACATGCATAACCAAGAGAATATGCAGAATGTGGGCCTAGAGATCATAGGTATGTTTCACCACTTTTAGAGAAAGAAAAAATGTGCTCGTGTTATAACGTGAGCACATTATGTCTTGCTAAAAAATGGCTACATATCAACTACTTCAAAAAGCACTCGAGTTATGAGAAAGTTGATTTTTTATAGGTTTCTTTTCTCTCTCCCTCTCTATCCTTAGCCAACTAGGTCTCTCACTTATCCCTAAACCCTCAACTCTATACACTATGCATTCAACCCTAATCCCTTAAACCTTAAACCCTAAACCCTAATCT
>VDFB02047230.1:299248795-299305879 GCA_007258455.2 Sequoia sempervirens
TGTTATGTTTTTCTGACAAAAGAAACACCAATTTCCGTGGGCCCCTCTTTTGAACCCCTTAATCTTAACCATTTAAAAAATAAATTAGTAGTTTAGAAAGTAGACTCGGAGCACTACAATCCTTGTTTTTGTTGTATCTCAAAATTTTGAGTGTAACTATCCTTAATTTCATGTCCAAGGTCTGTATTTCATGATTTCAGAAAAAAAGTGGTCACTTAAGCCACCTTTTTGGCCCCCCATCTTTTTTCACTTACCCAATACTACTCCAAAATAGATCCTAAAGTTGCATCAAGCAACCTTGTAGTAGCAACAAAGTTCGAAGCAATTTGTGATGTTACTTGCAAGAAGTGCCTCCACAACTTCAAGATTCATATCTTTGATAAAGATTATATGAGTTTCTAGTCTATAATTCTTGGTGACAATGTAAATATTGAATTCACTTTCATCAATTTTATAGATCACAGGTACATTTCTCAAAAAAAAATTAAGATGCTTGAATGAAAGATACAACATCAAATAGGAATAGGATGATCTTTTATTAAGTAGTTTGAAATGAATGGATATTTTGGGTATCAAGAATTTGAATCACCATGGTTTCAATTTCTCTAGGAAAAGAAATTTTTGGAAGGGAGGACTTGTTATGTCCCTTTTTTGAATTTTCTAAAAGTAGAAAATTACTAATTTTAGTAAGCCAGGTTTCCAAAAATAGTAAGTTAGGTCCTGCAATGGAATCGAGAAAGTTTGTTTTTTTTTCAAGAGGAAATAATTGAGTCTTTTTAATGATGGATAAATTAATATTTTGATTTTTTTTTAGAGCCCAAGGTAGGCATGGGTTGTGGGAAAAAGAAAGTAATAAGTGTTTTAGATAGAAAATAGTGCATGCTAACAATTTTTTATTTTGGCAAATAAGATTGGAGCATTTTGAAGTTTGTTTGACACTTGGCACCAAAAGTTACACTCTTGGCATGCAAGAATATTCCTCTGGGGTGTGGGATTTGGGTGCCCAAGTGGTTTTCGAGTTTTAAGTACCTTGGTTTGGCTTGTTTCAACATTCTATGCTTTGTTCTCCAACAACTATTGTTGTTGTTCTTGAGAGGCTGGGAAACCAATGAAGAACTAATATTTAGGGTTGATAAACTAGGGAGATTATAGAATCAAGGGTAGTGGTTCAATGAGTCTATGAGATCAATTCACACAAGAATTTCCATGGTGTTGTAAGCTTTCAATTGTTGTGTTCTTGGTTAAAGGGTTTGAAGGATTATGGGAGTGCATAGTGTAGATTTGAGATTAGTTTATATTTTTCTATTGTTGGTAGAATATTTTATGTTGCTGGAGTGTTTCCCTCATGCTTTTGGTGTTCAAACATTTGGGTAAATATTGATGTTTTGTGTGGTGTTTTTGTCAAACAATTGGCAGTGATAGTAGATTAGAATGCTTAGCTTTTGGTGTTGATTTATATTGCTATTATTATCAATATTTGTAGCTGATTTTAAAACTTTATTTATGTATTTTCTTCCCCAGAATTTGTATGAAGTGCTAGATATTTTTATATTTGAAGCTACAATGATTTTGTTGAAAGTTGGGTATTTGTTTTCAGTGCAAAATAATGTAATTTGCAGCAAGGTTATGGTTGATGTTTCTTTCTGTTAATAATAGAAAAATATTGTTAAAATCATGCTTTTTTTGTAGCAAGATGTGATTTTTCCATTGGCACATTATTTAATGATAAATTTGGAGTTTATTACTAAAGTTTCTTTGCACCCAATTTCTCCATTTTGGTGTTTTGGTTAAAATATTTTATGGTAGATTGGAAATTTTTTGTTGGGGATATTACACACTTGGCAAGAATCTAGAAGAAAAATTTGACAAAGGAAAATAATGGAGGAAAACACAACTTTTAGAACTTGTTCATAGTGATGTTTTATGGGCTTTTCCCCATCCATCTTTTATAAAGGCTAGATATGTTCTCACCCTTATTGATTATTTATAATGTTTTACATGGGTCTAATTCCTTAGGAAAAAATTATAAGTGTTTAAATATTTTCAATATTTCAAAGCTCTACCCAAAAATAATTAGGGAAAGTCATCAAGGTTCTTCAAACAAATAACGTGGGTGAGTATATCAACAACTATTTTGACCAGTATTGCATATCAAAGGGGATAGATCAAGGAAATGCATTGTTCCATATAATCCTCAACAAAATGGTGTTGCAAAATGGAAAAATAGATATTTAAAAGAGATGGATAATTATATGATTCACTCTAAGGGCCTCACACCATCATATTGGGAAGAAGTAGTCAACTGTGCATGTTGCATACATAATAGAGTTCCACATAAAGCCTTAAAGGGTATCACTCCCTTTGAAGCTTGGAAATGATGGAACTAGTAGTTGATCATTTCAAAAAAATTGGCTCTCATGCCATGGTATGCATTCCAAAAGAACATTGCAAGTCTATGGATCCACAATTCAATTCTTGCATCTTTATGGGATATCTAGATGGTGTAAAAGGCTAGAGCATACTCTACCCTACCACACATGAGTTTTTTATTGAGAGAAGTGTTAATTTTTAAGAAACATCTCTTGAAACTATACTTGATACTTCTCAACATATTGTGGAATCTTCATATCCTAATTATAGTACTCAAGATTTAGACCATTTTCAGTAGTTTCCTAGTGTAGTATCTTCTTCTTATAGTTATCACAGTGATGACAGTGATGAGGGTCCATCTTCATCTAGTTCAGGGATTACTTTGGAAGTTGATATTTTTGCACTAGACTCACCCACATCTCATACTATACATAGGGAAGATACAGGGGTATAGGATTCAATGGATCTGACAGACATATTTAGGAAAATGTTTAGGGGGGCCATGCCTTCCTTGCTTCAGTTTCTAATCCATAGATATTCAAATCTAGTCTTTAGGCTACCAAAGTGGAATACTGCTATGGATGAGGAATATGATTCCTTGATTAGAAATCACACTTGGGATTTGACTTCAATTCCTAAGGGAAGGAAGATAATTTTATGTAGGTGGATATATCAAACTAAATTTGTAGTAGATGGGTCAATTGATAAGTACAAAGCAAGGATGGTTGCCAAAGTTTTTTCACAAGTTATAGGTATTAACTATACAAATGCCTTTGCACCAGTTGCTAAGATGACTTCCATTCAACTCACACTATCTATAGCCGCAACACATGGATGATATGTACATCAGATGGATGTGAAGAGTACATTTCTTCATGAAGACCTTGAGGAGGAAACCTACATGGAAAAACCACAAGTTTTGTTCAAGATTCATCCTTAGTTTGTCAACTTAGGAAATCTCTTTATAGCCTCAAATAAGATCCTATAGCTTGGTATGCGAAGATGGATTCCTACCTCCTATCTTCAGGTTTTACTAGATGCCATTCTAATCCTAATGTGTATCTATTGCTATAGGATGATTCACTTTTGATACTTGTTCTATATGTTGATGATCTTTTGATTACTAGGAGTACTTCATCTTCCATTAGAAAAGTGAAGACATCACTTTAGGATAGATTTGACATGACATACAGTTTGAATTTATTGCACTACTTCCTTGGCATTGAGATTTCATAGTCCATTTCATGGATTACTCTTGCACAACCTAAGTATACTCTTGATCTACTTACACAGTTTCACATGACTACTTGTAAACCATCATTGACTCCCTTTCTATCTGGAGTCAAGCTTGAGACCTCCTATACTATATCATTGGTTGATGCTACATTGTATCGACAACTTGTCAGTAGTCTTATATACTTGACTCATACTAGGCCAGACATTTCCTATGTAGTAGGCATGGTTATGAGATTTATGCAGGAATCTCATGAGCTACAAATTAGAAAGAAGCTAAGAGGATCCTTCATTACCTTCATGACCTACTCTTATGTTTGGGATTCATTACAAAGTTGGTTCATCACTTGAATTGGTTAGTTTTACAAATTTAGATTGGGTTGATGACATTGAGCATGCATGTGTCCACTTCAAGTTATAGTTTTTCACTTGGTTTAAGTCCTATTAGCTGGTCTAGCAAGAAGAAAAATGCTATTGCTATATCATCCAAAAAGGTAGAGTTCAAGGGGAATGTTAACTACTAAGGCCATATGGCTTTAGGGTATTCTTTCTAAGTTTGGTATTCCTTTCAAGTAGCCCATAGTGATATATTGTGACAATCAAAGCATAATTCAGATATGTAAGAATCTAGTTCAACATCAATGAACCAAACATAGAGATTCATATGCATTGTATTCGAGATTTAATTCATGGTCATATCATCGACTTAGTCTTTTACTAGTCTTTAGAGCAGGTTGTTGACATCTTCACTAAACCCTTCACTGGTAGCAAGTTCATTCATCTACGATCTCTTCTTGGCATGTGATCTATATCAGCAACATCATCATCCTTTGGGGGGATTTCTAGCCTTCTCTTCTTCTTCTCTCTTTTTGGAGGATAGTTTTTCCCACTAGGTTTTTCTATCTTACTCTATTTTTAGAGAGATTGCATTGTACATGAGTACCTTATCAAAATTCATGGTCAATACTCATTTTATTTTGCATTGTACATGGGTACCTCATTAGGGTAGTAGTTGGGACCTATTTCATTCATGCCCACCTAAGCTAAGCTTAAGGGGCGGTGTTAGTGTATATATTGTATTTTATTGTATTTTGCATACACTTTACTTACTTAAGACTAGTTAGGTATCACATTGACCCTTTCACAATGAGGTGTCAATGATGATAGGTGTCTTGAGAGGTTTTGACTCACAGTCGACACCTCTTCTTTCATTCATGGGAGGTAACTTGCTACCGCTCTACTTTTGAGGAGTTCTTTCATCATTTCATGGTTGATGGTTACCTATCTACTACCTATTTATGTATGCTTATTTACCTAATATATTTGGTTGGATTTATACAATCTATGTTCAATTTATGCTTCTTTGTAATCTCTCAATTTTTCTATTTTTCACAAATAGTAGATCAAGATTAGATAAAATAGTAGCATAAACTTGAAATGAAGATAGAATGATGAAAAATAGAGAAGAGAAGCCTCAATTTATAGATTTTCCATGAGGAAAATTATTAAATTCCAAGATGCAAAGGATGATAGAGGGTTGATATTTAAAGATAAGTGGGAGGCTTAGCCTTGTGACAAGTGTTACAAGAGAAATGAATAGGATTAATGAATTGTAGGGAAATGAATGCTCATAGGTGTGTGAGAAAGAAATGTGCAAGAGTTATGAAGGCTATGCATGTGTTAAGAGCATGCTCATACATATGAGAGCATGATGGTGCACTTATGCTTATAGAATGAAAGGTGGAAGCTTGAGAGTTTTAGGCTTACAAAATTTTGCATGCTCAAATGTGTAAAAAGGAGTGAGGTGAATAAGCATGCTCACACACATGTGGAACTATGAGGGGAGTAGGGAAACTTTTCAAATGATGCCAAGTTTGGATTTTGATCCATGTGGAGATATTGTAAATTTGAGATTGAAAGTTGGAAGATTACAATGAGGTTAAATTTGAAATTTGAAGAAAAATTAATGGGGACTTAATTATTCTTGAGTAAAAATTAATTAATTTGGAGGAATTAAAATGTTAAGGTTATTGATTTAGTTAACTTTAAGAAGAAAATTGAAATTAATTATATGAAAGATAAATAATTAAATAATAAATTATTTAAGTAGTTACAAGAGTATGAAATAGTAGTGGATTGTAGAAATAATTATTTAAAACTATATTGATTAATTAATGTAATAAAAGGATTAATGTGTACAGTTAGTAAAAAGTATATTTATATTAAGTAACATTTGAGATTTGGTAAGAAAAAACATTTTTGAAGACTAACCATTTTATTGATGGAATGATATTGAAATTTAAATAGCATAGTTATTTTACCTACCAAAAAAATTTAAATCAACTACTTCTAGAACTTTTCAAAACCTTTGAATTAGAAGATTTGAAAAAAAAAATCATCTTAAAAGCTTAAAAGTTTATTTAAAATTTAATTTTAAAACATATGCAATAAACATCCCACTTACTCAATTCCTTGGCTATTGTAAATTTCTCTTTAATTATAATTTAATAAAATAATAATGACAAAAGTTACTAAATTCTTAACGTACACTACAATACTCTCTAAATTTAGATTGGGTTCGATGAAAGAAAATATGTACAATAGTTGGTTCAATATTTGTGAAAAATAAGAGAATTATGTTAGTGTGAAAAAAGGTATTATTAAACTAGTTAACTTTTATTCTTTTTAGTAGAGTCTTATTCACACTACACCTAAGCTCACTTTGAAATTATCTAGACTTTTTTCTAGATAAATGAATTAAACACTTTAATTACAAGAATTAAATTAAAAATCATTCTTTACATTAATTAACATGAAAAATTAAAAACAATTGAATATGAGTTGGCTTGGGTAGTGGGTTTTCTCCCCATTGGTCTCGGGTTTGACTTGGCTCTCGGATTTAAGAGGTGGGACTACTTGCGAGCAGTGGATCTCACTTGCAAGGGACTAGTCTCGCCCTAGCTCACCTCAGGTACCCAAGGTAAGGGCTCCTGGGCTGCTGGGCTAGGTCGCAGGGACACCCCTATAGTAACAAAAAAAAAACAATTCAATATCTTAATTATATTACAATTATTTTTAAGTTTTAATCTCTATAATCATAATTTAAAGAAATAATAGAAACAAAATTATTGAATACAATATTTTTACATTTAATTTGGTTAAGTTAAAAGAAAATACATATTAGCATATATATATATATATTATTTTAATAATATATATAAAATACGCTAAGAGATATCATATATATAGAATATGTCGAGATGTCTCAAGGCATTGAATTTTTTCAACTTTAATTTTTATTAAAGTTGAATGATGAAAAAATTAAATGCCTCGAGACATCTCAGTGTATTTTATATATAGGATATCTCTCAACGTGTTTTATATATATTACTAAAATAATATATATATATATATATATTACTATTATATATATGCTAGTCGCAGCCATGACATGCATAACACATTGAATAAATTAATATATTTAGGGTTATGATTAGAGTTAGCATTTAGGATTAGGGTTTATATCATGGTTAGGGTTAGAATTAGGGTTAGGGTTTGGTTTAGTTTTATTATTATGATTAGGGTTAGGGTTTAGTGTTAAATTTGGGTTTATGGTCATAGTTAGTGTGAGAATTATGTTAGGGTTAGGGGTAGAATTATGGTTAGAGTTAGGGTTTGGATTATAATTATAATAGGTTTCAAGTTAGGAATAAGGCTTTGGTTAGTGTCAAGGGTAGGGTTGGAATTACTATTAAGGTTTGGATTGGAATTATAATTAAGGGTAGGGTAAGGATTTATATTTGGTCAGGGCTATGGTTTGGGTTAGGGTTAGGGTTAGGGTCAAGGTTATGAATAAGGTTAAGATTAGCATTAGGGTTAGGATTTTGTTTACGATTATGATTATGGTGAGGGTTAGGGTTTACACTTATGATTAGGATTATAGTTAGCATTAGGGTTTAGTGTTAAGGTTTAGTGTTATAAATTGAATAAATTAATATAATTAGGGTTAAAATTTAGGGCTACGATTTATATCATAGTTAGGGTTAGTATTAGGGTTAAATTTTATATCATGGTCAGGGTTAGCATTAGATTTAGGGTTAACAATTTAGGATTAGGGTTTATCATTTAGGTTTATGATTATGGTTAGGGTTAGGGTTACAGTTAGGGTTTAGTGTTAAGGTAAGTGTTAGCATTAGGTTTATGGTTAGGGACAATTTTATTTTCTATGGTTAGGATCATGTTCTATGGTTAGGATTAATACATACTTGACCCTAATTGAACACAAATCATAGCCATATGATCTATCTTGGAATCCTAACCCTAACCATAACCCTTATATTGTTGAAATTCAACCCTAATTGAACCTAAACACTAATCCTAGCTTTAATTCTAACTGTAACCCTAATTGAACCTAAACATTAACCCTAACCCTAACCTTAAGTCTAATTGTAACCCTAATTAAACCCTAAACTTAAGCCTAAATGAACCCTAACTGTAACCTGAATTTAACCCTAATTATAATTAAATATTGATCCTAACCTTAGTTAAACCCTAACCCTAATTGAATATAAACCCTAATCATATCCCTAATTAATTCATAATTGAATCGTAACCCTTACCATAATTGTAACCCTAACCCTAATCCTAATTGAATTCTAACCCCAATCATAAGCCTTACCCCAAACTTTATCGTAGAACCCTTACCCTAATTGAACATCAATTGAACCCTAACCCTCCCTAATTGAATCTTAGTCCTAATTAAATCCTAACCCTCACACTAATTAATCATCTAACACCAACCCTAACACTAATGTTAATTTGTAACTCCTAACTCTACCCTTATATGAATCTCACCCTAACTCTAACCCTAATTGAATGTAAACCCTTTAACCCTAAGATTTATATTAAAACGCTGACCCTAACCCTATTAAAATTCAACCTTAATTAAGCTTGATCCCTAACTATAAGCCTAACCTATTGAATCTTAACCCTAATTGAACTCTAACCCTAATTGAACCCAAACCACAATCCAAATCCTAATTGAATCCTAACCCTAATGCTAAACCCAAGATTTTTTTTAAAACCTTAACCTTAACTAAACCTCAACCTAACTTTAATCTTAGTTATAACCCTAATTGACCTCTAATTGAACCCTAACCTAATTAACAAACAATAAAAATTAAAAAACAATTGAATATCTTAATTACATTAATTAACATGAAAAATAAAAAAAACAATTGAATATCTTAATTATATTACAATTCTTTTTAATTTTTAATCTCTATAATCATAATTTAAAGAAATAATAGAAACAAAATTATTAAATACAATATTTTTACATTTAGTTTGGTTAAGTTAAAAGAAAATATATATAATGATTATTTTAATACTAAAAACAATTATTTTTCCATGTTTTTGATGGTAAGAATAAAAAAATATTCTTGCAAAATAAGGACAGATATTAAAGATAATCATTCCTACATGTTTTTCAAAGAATAATAATGATAAGATTACAAAAATTATTCCTCCAAGTAAAGATAACTAAAGATAATTATTCTCATATTTTCTTAACAATATAAAATTGAGATAGATATTAAAGATAGTTACTATCTCCTTCAAAACACAACAATGACATGATTAAAAGTGTTTTTATTAAGGTGTAATTAGCCGCTAGGCTCTTTATTGTGGGCTTTCCCATCGAAAAATTCTCACGCCTGAGACAGGGCACCAGAATTTTTTGGAGAGGAAAAGACTCACGCCAAGACAAGGCACCGGAATTTTGCACTTCAGAACTAAACTTGAACACTGCACTTCACCACCAAAATTTGCACTTGAAAACTACACTTGAAGTCTGCAGTTCACACGCCCTGTTAACAACACCACTTCAAAACATTCTGCGGTGGTAGGTTTCGGTTGTCTCATTTTAAAAACATTCTGTGGTGGTAGGGTTTCGTAAAAATTTTCTGCAAACTCTGCCCATTTTTCGATTTGGCTCCCTTCAACCCTTTTTGACGATGTTCAATGAAGAAGAGTGTTGTAAGGAATTCCAGTTGGTGTCTCTCATCTATGATGTCTTGATTGTTCTCCTATGTTCCCTTGCAGTCTTGGGAATGATTTTCTGTCAGATGAATATTTGGTAAGTATAAATAAAAATCTATAGAACCCGCCTAAAAATATGTCTTCTGTAACACCCACTTCTGTTTTTAAAATTTTATGAAGTTGGGCAATGCATCTTTAAGTTGATTTCCAAAATCTATTATGCAAACACATTATCTATTTAATTTCTGTAATACCCACTTATGCTTTTTAAGTTTTATTTAGTGGGTTTAATGTCGATTTCAGCTGGGAGTTCTTGCCGCTTCATAGTTACTCTTGAAACTACCGACCCTTAATTAGCTATATTATGAAATATGAATCCGTTTCAGCCATTTAAGAAACAATATGGGAACTCTTAGCCATACTTATGAAATTCGAGGAGGAACCAGTGATCATGAGTTACAGTTGGTCGAGCTTGTTTCTTAAATTTTTTACTTCTCATGATATCATTGTCCCTCCCACAAAGCCATGATTTGATCACTCGGACCTAAATTCAAAACTCATATAATAAGTTGTCTTTCGAAACTTCCCCATGTTGTCATCAATTTGAAGTTCTCATTCTAAAAGCCCTATTTGCAAAAATGGAAAACCAAGTGATATCTCACTTGGTGGTGGCCTACAAAACTACCCTTTCCTTGACCTTTAGTCGTCTATGATCAATTTCTCTTCTGCTAATCTAGCATAAATTGGTTGGATCCTTGTAGTTCCTACATTGATTTATCCTCATGGACATTAATAAAATATTATCTATATATCTATCCATCACCTCTCCCTATCTAAACAAGAGAGTTTTGCCTACTCAATTGGGCATCTGCTCTTATTAATAGGTCAAATTATAGTTGACAAAAGCTCCCAAAATGAGGAGAGGAGCTTCACAAACAAAAATTAAAATAAAGAAATACATCTGGTGGTGAGAACGTTTTTTAAGGATGTGGTTTGTCTTGGATTTCATTTGCTCTAATGTTCATGGGTGTTGGCAACGTTCCTACACGGACCCTTTAGAATGGAAAATTTCACAGGAGACTGCAAATAAAGTTGTTGCATGCACAGAAAATACAATCGGTGCTATTGAATTTGTTCATAGAGTTGCTACAAGTGGTCATGACAAGAAACTGTTCCTCATGGCAAGTGCCTTTGTTGAATACTAGTGAGATTTAGAATACAATAATGAGACATTTTTGGGTATTGAAATCTGGTCAATAATTCTTCTCTACATAGTTTACTGCTTGAGATTCTTTGGAATCTTATGGTCCTTGGTCTTTATTGTTAATCGAGGGTATTGCTCCAGATTATTTTAAATTTTATGCAAGTGATAGGGAGTGGTATTTTGTGCATCAAGGGCTATGAATTTTGTATACATAGAATAGCATGCATACACTGAATACATAGTTGCTAATTGCAAACCCCATCTAATTACACATAATAGGGCTTTTTGATAATACAAGTATATTGGAAAAAAATATTATGTTGATTTTCCTGTAATTTAGAATCTAGCATCCTGTTTCCAGGTAATGTTGTCCTATATCTATTATTTGTTTTGGGAAGAGCAGCATCAGGTGCCACAGTTGCATATGCAGGTACTGAGTTCAGTATTTTCTTAAGTTAATTAAGATGCTTTTGTTTGGTTTAAGAGATGATAATAGTAATACTTATGGATGAAAAACAGCCAAGGTCATATTACATGAAGCAAAACTGATAATATTTTGTCATGATGAACAACATTATGGATTATTTCATTTATCTTCTGCTCATGAAAGTTGTCGCCAGATGCAACTTGTAAACCTCAATTCTTGAATAGGAAGAGAGATGGAACAAAGGTTGGAGGGCAGGAAAGTTGATCATATCAGTTTTCTGGTTTGTGGTAGCTTTGCATTGTGGTTTTATTAATTCATTCTCTTGGAATGACTCAAACCTCCACGCTTTGAGGAAAAAATCGTCGAATAACCACTCAATATAACCAATGATATCATTTTTGCTTCCAGTACTTAGTGATCATTCTGTTGGATGCTATCAAATTTTTTAAACTTATGAGCTACCCTGTACAAAATCTCAAAGATTGTGATTAACTTATGTGGTTCTTGGAGTTGAAAAGGAGCGTGTAGTTTCAACTTTCAAGAACATAAACATCAACCTAGATGTATTGTAGACAGTGGCTGATCGCAATTCACTCAAATCTGGAAGATGCTTGTAAAATTTACAATAAGGAACAACTTATTAATGGGTAGTTTTGAGTCACAGGTGCCAAATTTCATGGTTACAATATTTATTGTTTTGTAACAGATCTCAATGAGTTCTGATTGTGCTTGCATAAGAGAAGGAAAAGGTGACATCAAGCATCAGTAGAAGGTTAACTTAAGGTAGAGCGACAATTAGACTTAGTCCTAACACAAGTGAATGACATCTATAACATGTTGGCATAACACAGGAATGCGTTAAAATATGAAGATGTTCTTGCACCTTCTAATATGTGTTGCATTACATAAATGTATCATTATAATGCAATTATTTGACAGCATTCTACTATACAAGTTATGTATCATATTTTGTATCCAAATTTATTTATGCCAATCTTTGCAGTTTTATTACAACCTACATAATTAGAGAGAATTCTTGTATTATGAGACACTACCCTATTGATGTATACTAACTTATAATTATTAAACTTGGTCCTATACTTTTTTTTGATAATATGTTGAGATTTCTTCTTGGTTGATGGATTTTTAGCTATTTGGAGTTTTGTATTGTTACAGTATGGAATACAAAAAGGAAACTGACAGGAACTAAGGAAAGTGAAAAAATATATACAAAATGATTTTTTTTCTCATATTGACCAGCGATCACTTAATTGTGTCTTTTCTAAGAGAATATGATCTTTATCGCTTTTTTTCCTTCTATACTATCCCTGCATGCAGAAAAGATGAGCCTTTATGTCTCCTACTGTGGAAGAATCAATAGTTATAGAGATGTGAGGGTATGAGTTTTAGGACAGGGATGGGGATGCCATTAATATTAGAATATACGAGTAACCAAGTGTATGGCTATACTACTATATTATGTAAAAATGTAGTCACCAAAACTTGCAGGTGTAGGGATGGGGATGTGGTCCTTGGTTGTATACTAGGGTTTCTTGGAAATTATTTATTTAATTTAAAATCCACAAGTGTACAATATTAAGTGGCCTGCTGTCATTTTGAACTAGCTTGAAGGACGCAACATTCTTTTCTTGGAATCAATGAATGATTAAATCATCTATAATTTTCAGTGAGATTTGTGGTTTTTGTAAAACAGACAAAAATGAATGGATGCATGATAATAGATAGTGATATTAGGAAGTTTCTATGACAACTGAAGTATGAAATTGCTATAAGAAAACTAGGTATATCATGACAGAAAAAGGGTTGATAGGGTCCATAAACAGTTCTAAAAGGCCTTCAATGAAAGACAATATGTACTGAAACTAGAGGCCCAAAAAGTCCAAGGCTATAATATAATAGTATGAAGATCACTAACATTCACACTAACTAGAAAGCCCACTGCAATGGCTATGTCCAAGCTAAGAACTGAGAAGGAAAATTAGTAAATTCCTAAAAATCTTTGAAAAACATTAGAGTTGCTGATCAATTGCAATGCCTGTATTGATGCTTGAATATTAAGCACTTTTTCTTGAGAAGCACTGGGGCCTTAGTATATAGAGTCTGAATAAATACATCCTTGATCTTTGTTAAGGTAATTTTAACAACTATTTTGAAATTAAGATGCATTGGAGTAAAATTTAAGTGTCTATGGCTTAAACAATAGATTTGGGGCCTAAGCAAACGCCAAAGATTAGAATATTTTTTAGGAAAAGTGTGATGTGGTTAGTTGACTGGGTTTTTGGAGGTGAAACATTTTCACAATCTAGTCTAGGCTGGTTGGACTAGACTCTACCAAAGCCTTGTCTCTAATTGAGTCCCAAAAACTCAAACTATGCTATTAATGCCAAAGTAAATAGATTCAAATCTGTGATGCTTAGTTTGTCTGTACATAATCTCGATGAGTGAAATTCAAAAGATTTCCTATAACCAGAGTATACTGAAACCAAGTTTAAAGCTTATGATTTATATTTGTATATATTGAACATGTTGTGTGGAGCTATAGTTCATCTTATTGTCTTTAATTCTTGATGGACCTTATGAAGCTTTTCCTATAAGCATTTAAACTAGTTGTCTGTTATGAACCTAAGTAAAACTAATTTCCCCGGCCTTTTTAATAAGAGTTCTATAAGGTTAAGGTGAATTGGATTTGCTATGGAGTTAAAAAGTCACCATTCTTTCTTGGTTGTTGCCTTTATCAAATTTATGTCAGAAAGATCATAGAATTTCTATTTATTCCTTTGAAATTTGGAATCTATATGCCACAAGTCTACAAGACTTGAAAATAGTAAGTTTTTAGGTAAACACTCAAGTAGCTCAGGATGCAAACAATATGAACAATATTATTATACTAACATATACACCTCTTTCATAACAAACATATATGTTCGCCAATATCAAACCAAGAAGATCTTTTTTCTCCACAAAATTTCAATCAGATTAGACTATTATGGAAGACTCTTTTTGGACCCACTTATAGCAAATGTGAGACAAGAAGATATCCTTCAACATTTTGATACATGTATCACTTAAGCCCTACGTCGCATCCCACATTTTAGTTACTTCCGCATTAAAATGAATTAATGAGGCAAAGCCCCTTCTCCTGTAGACCACACATTTTAGTTATGTGTACGGTTTCAAGAGACTATAAAATAAGAGAGTCTGCATAATCTTAACCCTACAAAGGAGAAAAATTTGTATCAAACAATCTATTCATAAATTTTTAAAGACTATATTAATAACTCTTAAACCCATATGCCACATGAAAAGTTCCCCACCATAGATTTTGAAAAGTCAAACACAAAAAACTTGAGAATTCTAATAGACAGGCCAATGATAATAATAGAACCTTCATATGAGGAAATCAGAATACATTTGCTTTGTCTAGATCAGATGTGCGAAATGGAGCTTGGGGAAGGCAACAAAATGTTCAAGGATGCTTCAATTAAAGGAAAAGGTAATGGTAGAGTTAAAAGTATCATTAGCCATGAGCAATAAACAGAAGAGGAAGACCTGAGATAGAAAAGTTTCAGATCTTTGCACTAAAGATTACGGTCAATAAAGATCAAAAAGTGCAATAAAAAATAGATGAGATGCCAAGGTAATCCAATACATGACAGTTTTAAGGAAATTAGTTATGATGACAATCACAGGCATGGGCATGAGAGATAGGATAGTCTCTATAACAATGGAAAGACATGGTAGTTTGGTTGTTCTCTCTGTAAATACAACTTTGTGAAGAATAGAGAAGAGTGTAGCATGTAAAACCCTTGCAAAAGTATCACAACTCAAGGATTGACAAAGCTCAAAATTGTTGCTTCAGTGATCTGACGTGATTCATAAATAATTATATATTGTAAATGCATGTAGAATTTTAAATGGATGTATAAAATGCTCTTTGCTTCTAAAATTTCAGTTGCATCCCATAGTGCATCGAGGTCCACACAAGCAAGAGCCATCAAATTGAGAAGCATTCTAAAAAACCAAGTCTTTCTTTGTGTCCCACATCTAAACTTGCATAGTGCACTCTTCAAGGCCATGTAAGCTTTCTCATATTTTTCTATCATGTGGAACAAAATCCCCATTTGTGCTTCAATGGCAGCTACTTCACTTTGTTGTACAGGAATTTTCTCCAGAAGTTCAAGGGCTTGTTGAAACAAGTGAAGTGAATGTTCATATTCTCCCATCGATTCAAACAACCCCGCAACTTCGGTCAAGCTAGATGCAATTTCATCAGGGAATTGGCCAACTTTTCCCTGGAATAAATCCTTAGTGCATTTTCATAGTAACTCTTTGATTCCTTGATTGTTCCTCTTTTCATACAAACCTCGACATGGATTAAAGATAATGCAACTACAATTATGTTGTCTTTACCATGTACCCACTGAAAAAATGGAAGAGCTTTCTGGTAGGCAACTCCTGCTTCATCACAGAGACCCAAAGTAAGATAAGAGTCCCCAATGCTAGCATCTATGTTTGCAACTTCAACATCATTTTTGTTGGATAAAAGTGATTCTTTGGCTAGAAAAATATTTTCTCGTGCTTTCTCATGGTTTCCCTTTCCAATAAGAGCAAGGACCAATAGCTTTCTATCATAAATCACCTCATCTGAATCTATACTACATTGTTTAGTGTGAATCTTTAGAGCATGCTCACATAACTCCTTTGCTTTTGTAAATTGCATGGTTTGTTTGATCTAGACATTGGACGAGTCAATTAAAGCATGAGGGGTAGATCTAATGTGATGGAGCACTCGTTAAAGTAGAATAATTTCATTGACATCAACATCGATTCAAGATCAACAATGCAATCAAAAGCCAAACCATTGAAAGGAAAACACATTTAATAGCAAAGACAAGATGATTTGAGCAGACTATTTTATTTCTTCATTCGTTTGGAATGTCAGATGTAAGGCTACTTTTGAAGGATTCAAAGGATTTTTGTGGTATTTTTCATGGGTTTCTACTTCTAGATGATTTATCTTCTCAGTATCATGCCTAGGAAATATAATGTAGATGTTAGATTCTGAGTCACACAAAGTAGGCTACATTTCCTTAGATAGAAAGAGGAAATTCATGACATACTATTCTTCTTGATAAATGAATTTTATTATTATTTTTATTAATGTCACTTAAGACTCAAATTTAGTGTCAAATAATAAAAACAGGAACTTGTAAATTGAACAAGCAATGTGCAAAATATATGTTGCAAAAAAAAATTCTCCAACTTCTTAGTGGGACTATAAAATATATGGTTAGTGCATCTACAAGAGAAAACAATTTTATAGTTAATAAAGCCGTTAAAAGATTAAATTGCAATCAGTCTGAAGGATAAATAATGGATGCTAAGGATCTAAAGAAAAAGTTAAAATGGCCTTGCCCAGGAAGTTTGCAACCTTTAATCAACTTTACTTGAGATCAAACCATGGATATAGTTTCTTGGTTAATATTAGAATAGTTCTCTTCACAACCTACACTTGCACCCTCTTCATTTCCAACAAAGGACATGTTATATACATCAGTCTTTTGGTTAATTGGCATTAACATCCCCAAATCCAACAACAATGCCTGGTTTTAAGGAGCAGACAACTCATAATATAATTTTTTTTTCTAACTACGAAAAACTAAGTGTGATTAATATGTAACTTGTATTTATATGTTTGTTGAAGAAAAAATTTGCTTGGCAGTGAGACTCTACAATGTATTGGCATGAATGGGAAACTCTACAATCCATAGCTCCTAGAAAACACTTTTGAATTTTGAGCCCTGCATGATAAGACTGTGTTGTGTTCTCATATTGACCCAACATAGAATATGTATCTCCAAGCTGCACATGCCCTGTAGATGCTCCAAAAGCATGATCAAAGCTTTTAGTGCATATTCAATGGCTTTAACATTGTTCTTCTTTCCAGACATATGAAGGGAATGAGCCAGCCTAAGGTAGTGGTACCCAACATATGCCTATCTGCATTAGATATGCTTTTGGAGCTCCTTGAGCTCAAAGTACTTTTAGAACTAATGGAACTTCGCTTTGACACATTGTTGGCCCTGGATGAGCTCTGAAAACCAGACGCCACATAGAATAAGGTTTCAAAATGCTAATACAAAAACTAGAGCTTTAAAGGAACAACACAACCTAGGAATTTACTATTGCTTTAGCTTGGGTTGTAAATGCCCTTGCATGCATGTTGAATCATCAAATTAGATGACTATGGCCTATGGAGATAATTGCAACCTAACAACCAACAAAGTTAAGATGGGTTACCAAAAATTGTGGAATTGATTGCATTTATATGTTTGTTAAAGAAAAAACTTGCTTGCAAGTGAGACTTTGCAATGTATAGGCATGAATGGGAAACTTTGCAATCCATAGCTCCTAGAAACTGCTTTTGAATTTCGAGCCCTGGATGATAAGACTGTGTTGCGTTCTCATATTGAACCAACATAAAATATATAACTCCAAGTTGCATATGCCCTGCAAATGCTCGAAAAGCATGCTCAAAGCCCATCTCGGGGCTGTACATGGCTAACGACCTCTTCAATATTTGAATGACTTCTTCTTAGTGCCCAAGCCTATGTACTTAACGACAACCAAGAGATGAAGTCCCATTACAAGCTCAAGCATTGCTTTTGCATTGCTCCCTTTTTCAAACAAATCAATTGCTTTCAGTGCATAGTCCATCACTTTAACATCGTTCTTCTTTCTAGACATATGAAGGGAATGAGCCAGCTTAAGGTAGTGGTACCCAACATATGGGTTGTCTGCATTAGATATGATTTTGGAGCTCCCTGAGCTCAAAGTACTTTTAGAACTAATGGAACTTCGCTTTGACACATTGTTGGACTTGGATGAGATCTGAAAACCAAAACCCATGTAGAATAAGATTTCAAAATGCTAATACAAAAAACACAGCTTTGAAAGAACAACACAACCTAGGAATTTACTATTGCTTTAGCTTGGATTGTAAATGCCCTTGCATGCATGTTGAATCATCGGATTAGATGATTATGACCTATGTAGATAATTGCAGCCTAACAACCAACAAAGTTAAGATGGGTTACCAAAAATCGTGGAATTGATTATCATAGTTTTGAAGGTGATTTGGGCTCTGACAAACATGGTTGCGTATCAATTATAAAGCTTCATATTCAAACTAGGATTGAATATTCATAGTGGGCTCAATCAATGCTCCCATCTAATCCACCAAATGGTCCCCTGACACCTACTACAAACTGCATTATTCCACCAAAATACCCACACTCTAATCATTGCCTTCACATGATGATGGATTGTAATAGTTTTATTTCATGAAAACCCATTTCATTCGAAGACCTTATTAGCAAAGTTGTGGAAAAAATCAACAAAAATAACTACAAAGTGATACCATTTTGAATTGGTTTGGAGGCCAATTTGATTAATATGTGAGAGATTTAGAGCATGTGCTCACCAACAATTTTCAAATTATCACTGTCAAGTAAAATCAAACCAAAATCCTACACATCTGTGATATTCCCTCCTCTCCTGTTGATCTTACTTTTTAATTTTGTAAGTCTAAAAGTCCATGAGAGTAGTATTAAAATAGGTTTCACACTTTCTGGGTAGATTGATCTAATAATCAAGTTAACTATAATGTTGAATGTCATTCATTTCTCAATAGTATTTTTAAGATTAGTTTAGTAAACATACTTAAATTTAACTCAATTAATTTTATTTATAATAATGTAATAGAATATTTAAATGTTAAATTAAGAACTAATAAAAAAGTTTTGAACATGCTTCAAACAACGTATAACTCAAAAATTGTATTTTAATTTGACTGACACAAATATAAAAACAATCGGTGTAATCATTGCACCTCCTTCCAATGCAAGTGCTAGTATATTTATGCTTTAGGACTTTCGAGAAATGTCGGCCTACAATGGAGGTTTTTAACACCGAAGTGTTTGCTCTAATATTATGAATTTTTTTGACTAGTTATGACTTAATAATAAAGGTAAAAGTTATTAAGGTATATTATAATATTCTTTAAATTTAGTTTGTATTGGATGGAAAAAATTAGAACAGTTGGTTTTATATTTTATAAAAGTAAGAGAATCATTCTTCCATGTTGAAAATAAAACATTATTAAAATGAGAAGTTTTTGGACTTTTTATTAAAAAATATTATTTTAAAGGGATAATCTCTTTTACATTATTAAATTAAAAAAATTAAATATCTTAATTATTTTTACATTTCTTTCTAATTGTTAATCTCTATAATAATAATTTAAGAAACTAATGAAAAACAAAAATATTGAATATAATATGTTTACATTTTATTTGAGTTAAATAGAAAAAAATATATATAATATTTTTTTAATTAGTTGATAAAGTCTAAAACAAGTCTCACACCTTGCAAATCACTATTGACTTGTTGGAAAACAAGTTTCAGTAGCAGTTTAATGGTAAAAGCCTCCAAAATATCAAGTAAAAGGCCCCACAATCTCACTTATCACATAAAAGTCAGATAAATATTGATTTGACAACTAGGTGGGAACATTTTATTTCCATTTGCATTATTTTTTGTGAATTTGATGACAACTTTTAAAAAAAAAAATCTATAATAGTATTAAAAAGTTCTACATCTTGAAAAGTTTTTATCCTTAGCAAATAAAGAAAAATATAATAATATTGATTGGAGTTTGCCTTAAGTGGCATACTTTCCATTGACCCATTCTTCGTTTACTTGCAAACTTTATTACAAACACGCGATTTGTGAAGAAATAGAGGGATTGAAAATTATCTACATTTTAAATAATAATAATTTTTTTAAAGGTGTTTATATAATATAAAATTTAAAGTTGTAATGGTGAAACTTGTATATATATATTTATTTTGAGGTAATGTTTCAATAGGTGTATATATTGATTAATATCATAATCTTATGTAAAGTAGGGTTCATTGTCATACTCTTATTCATTGATATATAGACATATCCAAATCTTACTTTATTTTTATATGCACATACTTCTATGCATTCACGTTATTTTCAGATTTTTGCATTCACTTATGCTTACCTCCATATATCTTTTAACTACATGGATTTTATTGTTTATCCAACCAATGCCATTTTTTGTGGTTGCAAAGTTGACCATTTCCCTTTTAAAATTCAAATTCAAATTTTGGTTCACTAGCCTTCTTTATTTTTCCATCATGGACTAACTTAATATACATGTTGCAAAATTTAATGGTATGTGCTAGTATTCAAAGATATTTAATTGCATGAATATTTTGCATCATCAAACATTTAAGCCTCTTCTCTCACTCTAGAGAATTGAAAGAGCAATTAGATTTGCTACACTAAAAAGAGTAAATAATCTACATAAATCATCTTAGGAATCTTGAAGCTTGTTTTCCAACTTTGTACATAAATTTCTAGGAGTCAACAGAGGAGAATCTCTCTTAATGTTAAAAAAATCCATCCCAAGATATAAATATCGTCAATATTTAGGTCAACAAAAACCACAAAATAGGTAGACAAATTAGGTGAGCAACACGGCCGGGCTTAAGTGTCACACACTAAGCTTTGACTGCTTAGTGTGGACGCGCGGTGGGGCCTCCTCTTAACCGGTCATTCCCGTGCCATTTTAACTTTTACCGAGAAGCCTTTCCCGTTGCCGTTTTTTTTTTGTTTTTTCCGTTCCCGTTGGCGACCACCGTTTGGAAGGATCCATCTGCCGTTACCGTTCTCCGTTCCCGGTTTACAAGGTTGCTATTCGCGGAAGCAGGGTTTTGACGGGCCGCAACACATGAACTATTCGTAGGGATTCCTTAAAGAAATTTGATCTCATGGAATGCCAGGATTGCAGAATATACGCAAAATGGATTTATTTAAAAAGACTTTGCTAGACTCTGAAACCTTTGCCAGCAGCCTCCCTGCCTGTGCGAAAATGGGACGTTTGGAACAGGGTATGGACAGCTGTCGAAGGGTAAAGAACAGACGGTTTTGGCTGAGGGTTTTTGTTAGATGTTGTAGTTGCAGCTATCCTGGTAGACATGTATGAAAAATGTGGAAGGATAGACAAGGCCCCGTGAACAGTTTAACAGAATACCTCTAAGAAATATGGTCTCATGGATTGCCATGATTGCATATGCAGAAGCATAGACAAGGCATGTGAATTGTTAAACAGAATGCCTCGAAGTAACGTGTTCTCATGGAATGTCATGATTGCAGGATATTCACAAAACAGATTGTAACTCACCTGGTAGACATGTATGTAAAATGTGGAAGAACAGACAAGGCATTTGGAATAGGGCATGGACATCCATCAAAGCATAATGGAAAGAGGATTTTTGTCAGATATTATAGGGGAAAGGACCCAGTAGTTGTGCACCCTAACTTTGCGCTTCTAATTATCCTACGTGGAAATTTCAAATCACTCCCAATTTTTGACAGCAGCTTACTTGGCAAGTCCCCTGCTTATAACTAAGGTTTCAGGGCCACATCATCAAATATGATGCCACATGAGCATGCTTTTTGTCAAGGTGTCCAAAAAGGCCCAAAAAAAAAGTGAGAACAATACTTGTGAATTCACTGCATGTTTTATTGAGCGCTGATGTGGAATCACATGATTGGTTGCTTTTTAGATCAAAGGAATACATTTTGTTTAATTATGGGTAGTTATCATCAACACTAACAACTTTAAAGTCACAACTATTGATCCAATATTGATAAAAATATTGGGCATTAAATAAAAAACTACTATCACAACTATTGAAACATGCTCAGGTACGAGGTCCTCTCCCCTAGTTAGAAATGTTGTGGTAGACATATATGCAAAATGTGGAAGAATGGACAAAGCACGTGAACTGTTGGACAAAATGCCTCAAAGAGATGTCATCTCATGGAATTCCATGATTTCAGTATATGCAGAAAATTGATTTATTAAAAAGGCTATTGAAACTTTCAAGCAAATGCAATTGGCAGGGGTAAAGCCACATTTCACAACCTTTGTCAGTATCCTCCCTACCTATGCCAAAATGGGAGCAAGTGTATGGACAGCAAGTGTTTTTTTTTCAGTTATCTTTTATATATAGGCTTCCAGTTATATACTCTCACATGTTATTTTTTCCATTTTATACGCTCATTCAATCAACATTAAGGGTGAAGTGCATGAGTTGAAAGAGGAGGGAGTGGCAGATGAAAATTTGCAAGCCTTGTGCACTAAATTGAAAAAAGAGCAGCAATGTAAGTATCAACTTATAAAAGATCTCAGACAAGTTTTCTAAAACCACAATGTGTTTGCAGGTATTTAATCTTAACATAGTTCAGTTCTAGCACAATTAATCTCAAACAGTATCCTCCCTACCTATGCCAAAATGGGAGCAAGTGTATGGACATCCATCAAAGCATAGTGGAAGGGATATTTTTGTAAGGATACAAGAATTTTCTCAAATGTTGTGGCTATAACTACCCAGCTAGACATGTATCCAAAATGTGGAAGCATAGACAAGGCATGTGTAACTACTTCGTTAAAAATGGAAGCACAGACAGGGGATGTCTAACTGCCTAGTTAGAAATAGAATCAGACAATGCATGTGTAACTGCCCGGTTAGAAATGGAAGAATAGACAAGGCACATGAACTTTTGACATAATGCCTCAGAGATGTTATCTCATGGAATGCCATTATGGAAAATGCAATTGGTAGTTGTAAAGCCAAATTGAACAACCTATACCAGCATCCTCCCTGCCTGTGCCAAAATGGGAGCTTTGGAACAAAACATGGACATCCATCAAAGCATAATGGAAAGAGTATTTTTGTCAAATATTAGAGCTGGAAATGGTATCTAGTAGACATGTATGCAAAATATGGAAGAATAGACAAGGCACATGAAGTGTTTGATAGAATGCCTTAAAGAGATGTCATCTCATGGAATTCCATGATTGTAGGATATGCACAAAATGAAATCATTAAAAAGGATATTGAAACTTTCAAGAAAATGCAATTGGCAGGTGCAAAGCCACATTTCATAACCTTTGTAAGTACCCTCCCTACTCAAGTGCAAAACTGGGAGCAGGGTATGGAAATCCATCAAAGCATAGTGGGAGGGGGATTTTTGTAAGGATAGAAGTTTGTCAAATGTTGTGGCTATAACTATCAGGTAGACATGTATGCAAAATGTGGAAGCGTAGACAAGCATGTGTAACTGCCCAGGTAGACATGGAAGCATAGACAAGGAACATGAATTGTTTCACATAATTCCTCAAAGATGTCATCTCATGGAATACCATTATGGCAAGACATCTAAAATGTCTAAGCATAGAAAAAGTACATGAATTGTCTAATAGAATTCCTCAAAGAAATGTCTTCTCATGGAATGCCTTGATTGCAAGATATGCACAAAATGGATTTGTTGAAAAGGCTTTATAAACTTTCAAGCAAATGCAATTGATAGGTGTAAAACAAGACTCCACAAGCTATGCCAATATCCTCCCTACCTATGCCAAAATGGGAGATTTGTAATAGGGTATGGACATCCATCAAAGGATAAAGGATAAAAGAGCTTTGTTAGATGTAATAGGAAATATACATGTACATTTTTTTAACCTTGTACTTTAGTTATTGTGAAACATAGAGAGATACTATTAAGATAAATTTTCATAGAGAGATTATAATGTAAATTCTAATCATCATGTCCTATTCTCCATATTAAATATTTAGATATCAAAATTAGAGTTTCACATATACTTTCAAGACATGTATGTACACTTGCAGCCAACTTTACATTCAACACTCTTATTTTGAAAATCACGTATGCTCATTCATACATAACAAGGGGCTGCATATAGTCAGCCATTTATCATGAAAGCTTAGACTAATCCTTGGCCCATTTGTGTTAATTATATTCACCATCTTGTCTATCAACCAATGGGGGACACCCAATTCCTCTATACGAAGGATGACATTCCATGGAAGATGGTAGTGATAGTTGGACAACCAATCAGATACCCATTTATGCGCATTATGTGACATCTTGATCACCTACATCAAAAAAGTTATTAGCTTTCACATTTTTATACCAAAAGATATATGTTGTCGAACATTTTAAAAAACCACATATATGCTACCAAATTTTAACCAAATACATGTTATTAAAGTTTTTAAAATTGACTTACAAATTATGAAGTTTTGATAAAGGGAGTTGAAATTATGTGCAAATGGTTCATTATTTCTTCAATAATGTTGTACATGCAAATTGTATCAAACATATAATTAACAATAGTGAACATACTCTTTAAAACATGACTAAGAGAACTCTTATAGATAGGTTTATAAGGTTTCCTAGATGATCAAATTTAATCATGCAACTAAAGTATTTCAAAATTAATAAGAAGTTCAAGTACCCTTCAATCCTAATACATATGATTCTTCATCAATAAATATTAACTCTTATATCCTTACCTTAACCTTGAGCTTTGCCATAGAATACTTGGATATCACCTAGTGATCGTATAGACTCCATATCTACATAGGACCTCATGCTAATTCAAATATACAAAATGGTTCCTCATACCCTCTATCAACCTCATCAAAGACCAAACCATTCAAGTATTATAAAATCCTACCAAATCATCAAAACTACCAAAAAAGGTGACAAGTTCTTTGGGAACGCTAGCATAATCATCAAGCTTTATAGATATGTGGGTAATCTATACAATCTCCCTACATATCTAACTAGTAGAAGGTTTATCTTATAATACTTAAAGAAATTTTGACATTATATTTACTCAATTTTGCAATGAAAAGGGAAAGACATCCTTTTTATAAACTCTCATATATTAATAATGGAATTGTCATACAAAAGAGAATATATAAAATTTAGAGAATTACAATTGGATATCATAAAAAGTCAATGGAACTAATGGCCTAGACATTGTTCTCTTTAGTTGGCTTCAGTCATATGAAACATTTTATAATTAACTCACCAACTACTACCTAGATTTTAAAAATTGATAGCAAGACAAATTTAAGAATTTGCATAGAGAACACAATATGGTAGCTTGTTGGAAATAATAAAAGTAGGTTAGACACAAAAAAGAACTAAGAAATTACAAGTAAAGATCCCAAGGATTTCAAATGTCAATGTGGGCAATGATTGTAAAATTCACAACTAGATTTGTATGAATATTAAACTTTAGTAACATCATATTTAACTATTTTTCTTTCATATGAATATAAATTTTGACTTATGGATAATATTAGATATGTTCAAAATAAATTAAAGGCTTCTAGAAGCCCTAGTTGGTCATTCATATTAGACATGTTCCCATGAATGGATTTGAATTGATGCATAGTTGCTTGTTTTATGCATTTGATATAACTTAACTTTAGTACATCAGAAATAAAATAATTTTATACATAGATCATGATTCACCATAATAGTTTTCCATATCCCCCAGTTCAACTAATTGGAAATTGACAAACATTTCAATTATGTTTGTAACATTCAAAATAAAATTATGGCATTCCTAAGTCTTAAAAATGCTTCTACTACACAACTAAACTTGAGTATGATGACTCTATCCTATGTGTTCTCAATAAAATCATGTGTGCTTACAATAGTATCTTGCATGCTTCCAAACTCTGTGTTGTCAACCATGTCAAGATTACGTTCATTGTACTGGGTATGATCCTTGTCTTGTTCATTTGCCCTATCAAGATCATCAAACCAATTTCAACGCTTAAGATTTCGTGGCATTTGTGGAAACTTAGGTGTTTTTGTCACTCAATCAAGTCTTTTTGTTGACGAAGAGTGTGACCAAATCCATCTTGTACAGGGTGAAATGGATGCACACTTGGATGGTCTAATCTAAGTTGCGATGAGACGCGT
This sequence comes from Sequoia sempervirens, assembly GCA_007258455.2. NCBI lineage: Eukaryota > Viridiplantae > Streptophyta > Pinopsida > Cupressales > Cupressaceae > Sequoia > Sequoia sempervirens. The sequence goes on from VDFB02047230.1 coordinate 299,274,997, forward strand.
CTACTTTTGACCTTGTTTGATATGTCCTTTAAAATATTCTCAATGAAAGTAAGTGTTTCCAAATCAGATGTGTGAGTCAAAATTCCTTGAAACATGTCTGTTAGTTGCAATTTCTTTTATGTTGCTGCATCTCCATCTCTATTGTCAATAGTCTACAAACAAAAATAGAAATATTTTAAAAATTACTAATCAAACTAACATGAATTGGAATGAGAAAAATGTGGTTATAATGTCACCTATGTATGTACTGAATAATCCTCCAAGAGATGGAATTTTTCATTACCTCTAATCCCATCAAATTCATCAATTTCCTACATTGACATTGCAACATATTTAAAACACATTTTTTTTCAAATAATGATAACCAATAGAATAAAAGAATTATTTTTTCAACTACCAAATGATTAGAGACACTGGCGGTGCATCCATCTTCTATATAATCAACTATATTAGCAATATTATCAAGGTCTTCATGCAAGTTGCTAGATAGATGTCATCTCTCCCTCATCAAGCTCACTTTGATCACATGCTTGCACATGTATCCTTGCATTGAGAAGTTGCAAGAGCACATACATAGATCAGGTGAGGATCTCTACACCTCATATCGAAAACAAGGATTGCTTTCACTTGTCACCCATGCTATGCGATCATCAGTTTCATTGAATGTAACATGGTCATCTGGAATTTGCAAGGCTCAAACCCAAGATGTGTTTTCAATCTTCTCAATATCAAAGTTCCTATAGAAACCATGTTTCTTGCTAACTTGCACTCACCAATAATAGACATAAACATGTGTTGTTAATTGATGTACCAACCAATCAACACGACAATTTGCAGCATGCTCGACTGTTTTCAAGAATCGCCTCTTTAGGTGTGAGTGGTAGGACTCTATGGCACCATTTGTCTCTTGCCCTGCATGCTTTAGTGTATGGAAACATCTAGCCCACATATCCATTATGTGAGACCACCGTCCCTTAAAATATTCAATGAATGACGATTGTGTATATTTAAAGTCTTCAATAAATTTGTGAACCTCATTCCTTGCAAAATCCTCATCTATTGAATGATGCATAATATATCCAAGTCTATCAAACATCTCTCGTATGTCTACATTATCTTTGACCTTTGCGATCAAGTTCTTCAACCACGCACGTCTAACATGCCATGAGCATAGATATACATCACATTGAAACACTTTCTGCATCATGAATAATTTAACTCAATATTTAATATTCTTACATGTGATGTATTAAAATATTTACAAAAATGTACAAAGTTTTAATGAAAAATAAAACACCTAATAGCTTTGATCTCAACAGCTACATCATCCACCATGAATGTGTTTAGTCTCCAATCAATATTCTTCAAGTGAACCTGTTGGAGAAGAATGTGCATCCAATATGCAATATCATATGCACAAGACCTGGACATAATGACCCATGCCATATGCTTTGAATTGAATGCAAGAATTGTATACAGTTGAAACTATCATATGACATGAGGTACAATATATCAATACTATTTTTTATTTGATTGTAAACATTTTCAATTCAAAACTACTAAAGAATACACAACGTACCTTCATTGCATTAGTACCAAATATAGAATCCATGGGCAATATGTTGTTGTGGCCATATTGAAGCATCCATTCAAGTTGCTCTGGTAATTGAATTCCCAAAACAAATGGGATTTTCCCATCTCCATCAACAACAATCACACTATACTCTTGATATGCAAACCACTTTTCAAGGTTTTCCAAAACCCATTGTTGCACTGAAAGAGCATCATTACTATCAAACATGTAGCTTGATGTCTTAATTTTGTGATCTATATTTGCAATGTCATCCATGGTAAGAAAATCATCCATAGAAGATTGACCCTCAAACATGGTCATCTTATCATGCACCATTTGCTTATGTTTTTTATGCACTGCATTTGCAGACATGCCAAGCAATAATAATGACTCCACCCATTGATGTAATTGTTTGCTAATATATGGTGCAAAGAAGGACCTTGTTCCCAAAAACTTTTTTATTTGACCGTGACAAGGTATGCCTTCATTGTCCACATGTTCAACTTGGTGGTACCAAATCAAAACATGGTTTGGCCTACAAACCATGATTCATATGCTAAAATGGTAGGTACAACCACGTTTTGTATGTTTACGACTAGGTCTACTACCTTTCCCTAATTTGGGAACTGAGGAAGGATCAAAAGGTGTTGCATCTTTTTCCCTATAGTCATCTGGTCCATACGTACACCAATACCTATAGAAATCATAAATAATATTCAAACTATTAATAAATACGGTTGAAAAATTATTAGAGACAATCTTGCACTGCACAATAATAAGTATAAACATTTGTAGTTAGCATATGATTCTTACATGTATTTCAAATGACTATTAATCCTAGGTTTTGTATTAGGAGTGGGTTCCCTTTTGTGACTCTTGTAAAATTGAGTTGGGTAGGAGTCCCTTGAACTCTCCCCCTCAATAAAGTCATTTAATCTATCATCCTCAATCCAAGCTGAAAGCAACTGTGAGCCTTTAAGGATATATGTCTCCCATGATAGGTCTTTGTAGAAGAACTTCCCCCTAGGGGGGTGTTGAACGTCTTTGTCCATGATGCGAGACCAATCAATGTCCATCTAGTAGACAAACAAAAATGTTAGAATCTAACTAAAAATGTCCACACATGATATAACACACTTGGTAGAAATTCTAGACATGTTTGATAACCATTCAAAACATGCAGAGGTTAAATTATTTCAATTATGCCCATTGTCAAAATTAGAGGTAAAAATCCTAAGGATATCGAATGTTGATGCTGGCAATGATTATAAAAGTGAAATTGATAATGAATATTAAAATTTAATATGACATGATTTGGTTAATTTCAATATCAAAAACGCACAATAGGATTTGTATGGATATTAAATTTTAGTAACATGTCATAAAATGAATTTTCTTTCATTTGGATAGAAATTTTGACTTACGGATAATAGTAGACATGTTCAAAATAATCTAAAGGATTCTAGAAAGCACTAGTTGGCCATTCATATTAGATATTTTCATGTGTATGATTTTGGAAGGTCTTTCAAGTCCATGTGCTCTTAACAAAGTACATGTATGATTTTCTAAGATCCTTCCATATGTGTCAGATCTTGTCTCCACTACTTGCTTTTTCATTTCATTGTTAAGGGTTAAAGATGAAATGATTCTTGTCATGCATGTATTTAAGAGTGTTAAAAATAGTTTTTAACAATTTCCTTTCTTTGTGCTTGGAAAGAAAGTTCTCAAATGTATTAATGGGTTTGAATTTGTTAAGGAAAGTTCTCATGAATGGGTTTTCATTGCTTCTCATTTAGTTATGTAAATTTGTATGTTTAATCCTAAACCCTCAAGTTGAATTACCCAATTGTTGAAATTTAAAGTAACTTGTATGACACTGTTTAAATCTCTTCACCAATTTAAAAAATATAACATTTGTACTATGCACTCTCTTTATCCTCAAATTGGGAATGCTTCTAAAATTAATCAAGTTAGGTTTTTATGATTAATAACAATAGAATAAATATATATATATGAGTAAATATCCATAAAATGTATTTTAAACTAGCAAATATCCTACTTTATCTCACATAATTGTGGAAAAGATGATTTAAATTAGAGAATTTGAGTGTCGAGATTGTAATCATGGTAATTTTATGCTATGTTACTATCATTCATACATTAGAAAAATCTCTAGGAACTCACCATGAGACTAACCCCTAAAAACTCTCACAAAACCATTAAATAGTTAGGGAAATAGCTTGGAAGCTATTCTAGATTACCTACAACCTTTACAAGCCCTCCTTGAAGCATTGAAACTCTTTAAATTATATTTCAAAATAACATTTGGTTCTAGTAATTTAAATCTAAAGGATGACAAGAAGGTAGTTTATAATGAAGGTTTAAACAAAGACAATTGGATGTATGATGTACCTTGAATGCACCACTAGTAACCCTCACCTAACTATCATGACAAAGCTATAGTTGTCTAGTAGGAGTCGTAACCCTTAGTAAAGCCATGTATATGAGAAAATTAATTGATGCCTAATACCTACAACAAGGTTCAATGCATGTGATGTATGATATCAAACTCCCTCTATAGTTGTTGCATTTAAGAGAAAAAAATATTTTTACTGTGTAATTGGTGTTGGAATATGGAAATGTTTTTAAAACATCTTTTTTTGTCTTGATATTTTAAGAAATCAAGAAAGAATAAGTTGTAGATGCATACCTCTTCAACCATTGGCAAAGACAGAATTACAAGGGCTTAATTTTTGTCAAATTCCTAAAAAACTTATATCATTTTAGTATCATGATTTATTTTTTGATTTTATGAGTGTGAAATTACAAACTAGCCTTTTTTTTTATGATAAGGCCCTCATATTAGTAATGAAGGATGCCAAGAAATAGTAATATTCATGATTGTTATGTACCTTAGAACATAGACTTGTAGCTCATTTTCTCATTGATTGCTATAAAACCATCCTAAATAATATTACAAGAAAGGAAGGAAGTTGGGTTGTTAGCCAATACCATAATAATACTATGGATAGTCCTTTCCTCCTAAGGAAGTCCCCGAGTCACATGGTTATCATTGAAATCTATGAGAAATTTATGATAAAATTTGGAAGACATATAAATGAGGACAATTACATGAGTGATGAAAATCATGGTACTAGAAAGACAATGAAGGGACTCCATTCAATGAGTCTTAATGCATTAGCCTTATACAAACTACACAACACAATATCCCATGTATATTGTATAACCATAATCATAATAGACACAACTACTCATATGGTCATGACAATCACCACTATCCTTAATCTTAGAAATAATATTATCGTATGTTGTGTTATATGTGTCTTCTCAAGTCAAAAGCATCATGGTAACCAATAATATTCAAGAAGTATACAAATTATTATGGAACTACTATAATGTCTTACCTTATTAAGGGGAGATTTGTATTATCAGTATCAATGATAATCATGGCACTTGAGACCTTGCTACCCTCAAACTCTAACATTGACCTCTAGACATATTGATAATCATTATTACCTCAATGATTACCATAAATAAGAGAGGTATTATCATGATGAATTCCATGCACCTAGTCATACATAGGACAATAATCTCCATTAATAGTCCCATACCATTGAAGCATTGTCATCAAGGTCTCAATATTTTATTCATAAAGACTACCATAAAGATGGGAGAATCTATTTAAATACAAAATCTTGTCAAATATATAAAGTAAATTGTCACCAAGGAAGGAGATAGTCATTGCAACATAACACTTTGGCATAGTTATTACTTCACTCCATTGTGGCAAGAACCTGTGCACATGCAAGTTTTGAGTAACCACTTTCAACTAGATCCCACAATCTTGAGAAATGATATCTTCATTTTAGTACTAAAAAAATCATAATTTTCACATTTGTAGAAAAAAAAAGGGCTGAGATAAATTTAAATCACTACAAGCAGATGACATATCTTGAAATCAAAGAAGAAAAGAAAATAATTAATCATCTTTCATAAAGCCTATTTTTTTTACCTTCAAACAAGATGATACTCTAAAATGAAGTATTCTACTCTCTTCACAATTTCTCCTATTCAATTGTAAAACTATATTTTTAGTATCAATTGGTATATTTCTTTCCTCTCTACTAGGCAAGGCACACCCTTCTTATTAAATAGATCAAACAATCCACTTTGGTGTCAAATGTTGATTTCTAGAGATAAAATAAATAGTAATATTAATAGTTAAACCAAAAATAGAAATAGTAGAGAGAAATATAAATACATCAAACAACCCACTTTTTCAACTTTCTTATAACCCCAAAAGACTTGTGGTACTCCATGGCTTCTCTTGTCATTTCATGTGGTGTCTTGTCCTCGCTATTCCATGACTTTTTTTGCATTTCCTTGCCTGCATTGCGCATATAAACTACCCTCACCAATAGAGACAGATTGGGTGTCACATTTATGTTTTGAATGGAGTAGATAGTTCTTGGTAGGTAGGAGACTCTAATCATGACTGTTGGATGGGTGGGAGAAGGACTATTTAGATAACTTCTTTAGTATTTTAAAATATATAATTTTTTTCTTTGGTGTAAATACATGCTTGCAAAATTGATCTTTACACTTGTGGAATTGATTATGTGTATAAAATTAAAATTAGATTGATGGAGATCAATTAATAAGGAATTTTTGAATGTATTAAATTGGCCTCACCTCATTGTACCTAGATGTTTGAAGTGAGATTGTGTTTATAGACACCATTTAGGAGCTTGTTACACAAGGATTTATTCTCTTATAATCAGGCCCCTAGGTGGCCTAATTCAGTGGCTTTGAATAATGATTTAAGGCAATAAGAAAGTATGTAGTATGCCTAGAATGATGACGTAGGCTAATGAATGCTCTCATGATTATCCTAGATAATCAAAATGAATTATGATTAGTCCTTGAAAACATCATGTGCTAGTGTGCAATTTGAAATTGTCCTTTAGTTTACATATAATGACTAGTAAGGGAGGGAAACATTGGCCCACATTCAAAAATATGAATTAAAAGAAAAGTACACTCAAATACACAACCATCACACACATTTCAAAGGGATGAGAAGGTTGAGAAAATCAATGTTTTTGGATAGAATGTTCTCACAAACTTATTTTTATGTAAAAGAGTTTGAAAAGCCCTATAAATTTATGATACAATATAGAGGTTTTTCGAAAATTTAAGATTCCCTTTCAAGATTTCACTTTTAGATATCCCTTACATAATTTTTTTTATATTTATTTTACTAATATTTCTTTAATAATTATTCAATCTATATAAATTATTCTTCCATTTATTTAAATTCAAATACTGGCCAATTTATTGGTGTTCTAAAGGCTCTTCCATTTAAGGTTCCAAGGATATGAAGCCATTCAATGTAATGTTGAATGACTATTATTATATGAAAACCCTACCAAATTCAATAAAGTTACCTATTGGATTTAAGCACACAGCCTGGGTGCAAAAAGCGAACGAGGACCTGAAGCTATAGCCATCTTTACTAAATATCACATCTCTACTTATCACTTGTTTCATACTTACTAGATCATAAAAGATTTATGTTTTATTTTTGATTTATATCCAAGGAAAATGTATTTTGTCTTTATGATTAAACATAGTATTTTTTCTTTTGGTATGCATACACAAGAAACACATTCAAAGACCCTCAAATAGTCGACTTTTGACTTAATTCCAGACCACTATTATTCTAGAGACACTCCTATAAATGCTTTTGTAAGACTCATATTTAGAATATGTACTATTATATATACTAGTCCTATCTACAAACTTTGATCCAATTTTTTAATTTCATCATACTCCTTAGTCATTTTGAAAATGGTCATATTCTTTTTTTTGGAAACTCCATTTTGTTGTAGGGTGTACGAAGTACTAAATTCTCTTGATTTCATGATTTTTGTAAAAATCTAAATATATATTTGATTTATATTCAACTCTATTATCTAGTGTGATTAAATTAGTGTAATTATCACTCTAATAATCAACCAACCTCTTAAAGCCTATAAACTAATTAAATAGTATTGATTTATTACGTAGGAAGTATACCCAAGTGTTTCTTGAGTACTTTTATTATATTTTGACTTGTTCAAAGAATTTGTTTTTCTATGAAACAAAATATATAAGAAATACCTCAAGCTATTTTATAACTCTTATTAATTTATCAATTAAAAATTATTTTTCAACAATACACTATTCACACTCTCCTTTTGTATCTTCAATGAAAGTAATCCTTCAATCATTAATATTTTTCTAGGCAAAGGTAAATGACTAAAACAAAGATGGCTATATCTTTGCTACTAGATTTTTCTTTAGTTAATTTCACTAGTTTTTAATGCTTTATTTCCTTGGGTGAAATAGAGAAAAGACATTCTATCACCTACAATTTATATTCTTGCAACATCTAAATTAATTTTTAAAATTATATCTGGTTATGCACTCATCTTCATTAAAAGCCACTTAATAATTTTGTTATAATATTTTTCTAACAAATAACAACTTCTTTTTAAGTGATGGAACTACTAACATTGTGTTGATATTCTTTACATCACAATTATTATCTTTCACATTATTCCTATGTCTCCCTCTTTCTTTGAAGGTACTACTTCTACCTCTAAACTATTACCTCTTCCTTGAATTTTTTAGATTCACCTTTAGGCTCATTTTCCTTATTGTTAAGTCATCTTGAGATTCACTTTTCTTTGCTTCTTGGAAAAATTGTTTCTTTTACCTCTTAGGCTTTCTTTAGAGGAACATTTTTGTTTTTAGCCTTTTCATAACTCTCATTCTTTATTTGATAGTAAAATAAAAATTACTTAACTCATTTATTTTTATACTTTTGATATCTATAGAAATTTCTACTATATAAACTACATCATAAAATTCAAGAATAAATTTTCTTAAAATTTCTCCATATCATGTTTGTTAGTCACATCTTCACCATCAAGAAATCATTAACTATTGATTTTTTCTTAGAATGAACATTGCCACATATCATAGGAAATATTATTTGATCAATTATATCTTGAACAGAAAAATAAAGCTTCATTAATTTTTTTCACATGTGTTTTATCCTTCCTTTTTCATTATGTGAATCATCTAATGGATTTTCATTTGTTTGTTCTACAAATCTTAGCTGTACAATTTCTTAAAAAACTTTATTTTATTAGGATATCTCCTTTAAAAATGAGAAGTAACATGCTAGAATATATCACATTCCCTACAATATATGTTATGATAAAAATGAACACAATAATCTAAAAACATAGCACAAAACCTTAAAAAGATACTTATCTTATAAAATAAAACCTAAAAAAAAAATCTTTATATTATTTTATCTTATTGTTAACCTTTTTACTGAGTCAAGATATTGAGAACTTTTATATGATTTCAAATCAGAAGCTTTTCCAGAAAAAAAAACTCTCAACTAAACTTTGCCTTTTATACAACAAGTGGATCTCTCTGCAGATTTTAACAAATATATGAACTTTACCATAAAAAAAAAATATAATATTTCAAAAGAAATCAAAACAAAAAATCAGTAAACACCATAGTAAGAAGATCAGCCCGTAATGAAGAAGATTAGGCAAAAAAGGGGAAAAATAAATTTCTATAAAGTGGGTGCTAAACTCTTACCTTTTACAGCTGGGTGACAAAGGGTCTCAAAAATTCCCCACGATACCAGAAAAAGGACACTGTGATTCTGTAAAACACAACATACAAATTACAAATTACAGTGTAAAGACATTCTGTGCAGTTAATATTCTCTAATTTCAGTAAATATTGAGTTACTTTTTTATATTGAAAACGTTTGTAATGCTTTTACCAATTGTAATTACACTAAACTTTGAGTAGCAACAGAGGAGAGGCATTGCGGAGGAGTGAGGTAGAGGCTGTGTGGCAAATGGGATGCAATAGAGGGATAAAATAGTGCCCAATATTTTGATGCGGGAAATGGGGGTGGTTGGAGGCGAACGAAGCAGCAATAAATCCTTTACGGTGGTTAGACACGAACGAAGCAAGGATAAATTTTTCACCGTATAAATAACAGCAATGGGAAAGGGCTTTGGGAAAATGTAAAGGGCAGATTACCAGATAATAGTGGGCCCCACGGCACGCCCAAACTAAGTAGTCAAAGCTTAGTGTGTGACATTTAAGCCGGGCAACACAGAAGAACTTTACATTGTGCAAAGTTAAGTATGAATATTGTTAATTTCTATAACCCAACAAAAGATTAATTGCACAATAAATTCACAGAAAGAAATTTGATTTACAACAATTAACACAACTGGATTAAATAACAACTAATAACAACGGAAGCAAAAATAACATGAAGCCAATCACGAATAGACAATAACACAGATATACCCAGGAAACCCCAATGTGGGGAAAAACCTGCAAATGTTGGATCTTCTATTCAGCCTAACAACAAACTTTTCTTTCAAAAATACAATATATGTTTGCTACAACAATCTTACATATATAGAGCCTAGCTGCTTTACTTAGCGTGCAAGGAAAGAATCTTTCCTTGCTTTCTTTGGCTTTAATTACACATAAAATCACTCTTGGATTTATCTTATCCTCAAACTTGAAAACATTCTATTAAAGAATAAAAAAATCCTACTGCTAAAAATCGAACTCGAATTGTTTTAAAGCATATCTAACTTGAGTTGATTTAAAGTGATTTAAAGCATATCCAACTCAATTTGCTTTAAAACAAATCCACATCCCACCTTTCGAGCTACAAAAATCAACACTCCCTCTTAGTGAGGAAGGTGTTCTGCACCACACCTAACTTGTCCCTGAAGAATTCAAACTTGCTCTTCATCAAGGCCTTTGTCAAGATATCTGCTATCTGTTCATCCGTAGGAATGTAAATGAGCTTCACTATCCCCTTCTCCACACAATCTGATGAAGTGGTACTTGATCTCAATGTGCTTTGACTTGTCATGAAACACTAGATTCTCAGAGAGTTTGATACAACTCTAATTATCACAGTAAATGACTGTAGGATCCAGCCTCCTGATCAAAGAGCCTAGCTAGAAGTTTTGAAGCCAAATAGCCTCACATGTAGCCATCTGCATATACTGCCCGCAGTCAAGCTTAGAACCTGACTTTTGTTTCCTACTGTACTCAAGAGACAGCTCCCTCAACTCCAAACTCAAACTGCACTCCTAAAGTGCTCTTTTGATCGAGCTTGTCCTGCACCCAATGCGAGACGATAAACCCCCTGCTTCCTCTCACTCCATTGAACATACTTCAGCCCATAATCAACTGTGCCTTGGAGATATCTCAAAACATGCTTCGCAGCTATCTAGTGCACACGTTTAGGTTCCACCATAAACTGATTGACTGAGTTCACTGCAAAACAAATGTATGGCCTGGTGTTGACCAGATACATAAGAGATTCTATCAACTATCTGTATAAAGTCGAGTCTATTGCCTTTGATTTGGAAGCATCAATCTTCTTCCAATTGGTCACAAGTGGTGTTGACATAGGCTTACAATTCTCCATTCTAAATTGCTTCAAGATATCAATTAAGTACTTCCCTTGTCCAAGGAAGATCTCTCCCTTTTTCTGCCACAACTCCAATCCTAGAAAGTAGTGCATCAACCCCAAGTCCTTCATCTCAAACTCACCTGCAAGATCCCACTTGTAGTGTGCTATGAGCTCCTCTGACCCTGTGAGAAATAGGTCATCAACATATAACAACAATATGAGAAGTTTTCCCTTCACCTAAACATAGTACAGGTTTGAATCTACCTCACTCTTGATGAAGCCCACACTCTGCAAGTAACTATCAATACATGAATACCATGCCCTGGGAGCCTGCTTGAGTCCATATAGTGCTCTTTTTAACCTGCATACATGAGAATCCCTCTCATGTGCTTCAAATCCTTCTAGCTGCTCTATGTAAATCTCTTCCTCAATCACTCCATTGAGGAAGGCCATTTTTACATCCATCTAGTGAATCCTCCAACCCATTTGCGCTGCTACAAAAATGATAGCTCTTATGGATGAGTACCTGGAGACTGGAGTGAAAGTCTCATCATAGTTGACTCTTCCTTCTAGAAAACCCGTTAGCCACAAACTGGGCCTTGAACTTCCCACACTACCATCTGCAGCATGCTTAATCTTATACAACCATCTCGAGCCCACCATAGACTTATCTTCTGGTCTTGGTACTACCTCCCACACACTGTTCTTCATGATGGAAGAATACTCTTCCACCATGGCATCCCTCCATACTTGGTGTTTGGACACCTCTTGAAAGCTGGAAGGTTCTACTTCAATTAATTCACTCATAAGTGCCACATACTTAGAATAATGTTTGGGAGCCCTTCTCTGTCTGATTGAATCTTGAGGATCACCTACATATTCTTGAGCCTCTCTCAATGTCTGCTCAGTTGCCCCGTTTCTCCTCTTTTCTGTAATAGGAATCTGAGGTTGAGGAATTATTGATTCCTCCTTCTAATCACCCTGCTCGGCCTGCTCGCTCTGCTCTCCATCTTGCGTGACTGAAGTTTGAGGAAATTGTGATGCCTCAACTATGGTTGATTGCTCCCCCTTATTCATCAAGTTGCTTGAATTCTGAAGAGTCCTCTCTTCCTCAATCTTCACATCTCTGTGAACCACTGTTTCCCTGAGAGTAGGAATGTAAACCTGATAAGCTTTAGAAGTTTCACTGTACCCAACAAGGATACCCTTCTCTACAGTTGGTTCCAACTTGGTTCTCTTCTCCACAGGAATGTGACAATATATAAGACATCCAAAGATGCGAATGTGCCCCAAGTTTGGTTTCTTACTAGAGAACACCTCTTCTGGAGTAAATTTTCCCAACACTTTGTGAGGGCTCCTATTCTGCAAATACACAGCTGTGTTGCAAGCTTCTGCCATAAGATCCAAGGTAGATCCCGATCATAAGCATGGCCTTGGCTGCTCCAACTATAGCCCTATTCTTTCGTTCAGCAACCCCATTCTACTGAGGGTTGTACAAACTGTCAACTCTTTCTTGATACCTTCCTGAGCACAAAAATCTTTGAAGGCATTCGAGGTATACTCGCCTCCATTATCAGACCTCAGTATCTTGATCTTCTTCCTAGTTTGGTTCTCCACGAGAGCCTTAAACTCTTTGAACCTATTGAAGACCTCATCTTTATTCTTCATGAAATATATCCATGTCTTCCTAGAGAAATCATCAATGAAGGTAACATAATACTCATATCCATTCAAGGATGTTGTTGACATAGGTCCACATACATCTGAGTGTACGAGATCCAAAATCCCTTCGGATCTAGTGTCGCTACTTGGAAAACTGGTCTTGGCATATTTCCCAAGAGCACAACCCTTGCACACCTCATGCTTTTCTGTCTTCATCTCAGGCAACCCCATCACTATTTCCTTAAGAATATTAAGTGCTCCATGGTGAAGGTGAGCCATCCTCCTCTGCCACAATTCTCCTATCCCTTTACTACTAACCAACGATGTGCTGGCTCAAATCAGAACCGAAACAAGCTGCCATGCCTGACACCAATCACTTATTGCAATCTTGGAATCTTTGGGATGAATATAGACTTTTCCCCTCTCAAAGGTCACGATGTAACCCTTGTCTTCCAAAGCAGAAACTGAGATTAAATTCTTTGTCATGCTAGGGACATACAACACATCCTCCACCAACAAAGGTTTGCCAGACTCCCTCTGAAACTTGACGGTGCCAATACCAGTTGCATGGTACTTGGCATTGTCTCCGAGCTCAATATAGAAATCCAACTTCTCCTCCAACTTGGTGAAACATTCTCTGACTCCCATCATATGGCAAGAAGCCCCACGTCAATATACCATACCCTATTGGCAATTGAACTTGAGAGACAGGCAATGAGTGAAAACTCATTCTCAAATCGTGATGCAAACTCGTCCACCTCTGCTGTAGCAACAAAATGCTTCTTCTGTTTGTCATTATTTTTCTTATTCGGACATTGGCTGGCATAGTGACCCATTTGATGGCAACAAAAACATTTAATTTTTCTCAGATCTTTCTTCTTCCCACTCTTGGAAGAAGAACCTTCTGATTTCTCTTTATTGGACTTCTTCTTACCCTTGCTTGCAAGAGAAATATTTTCTTCATCTTGACTCTTCTTCGTCTGATCTCCTCGATGAGCACCTTCACGGATCTCCTCCTGAACAAAATCATCCCAAAGTCTTGCCCAATCAGGTAGCCGATCTCTACCGACAACACACTTGACAAACACTTCCCAGTGCTTCGAAAAACCATTCAATGCTATATGCACCAACTCATCTTCTTTAATCGTCTCTCCAACAGCAGCAAGCTCATCCCTGACCTGTGTCAGCTTGGACAAGTAAGAGGTCACACTCTCGCCTTTGGACATCTTGGTATTATGCAATTTTTCCTTCAGCATCATCTTATGACTCTGATAGTCGCTCTAATAAAGTTTTGTGAGCGCATCCCAAATCTCTTTGGCAGTGTCTTTCCCCGATAAATGAGGAATTAAATGATCTCTTACTCCATCCAGGATAATCCTCTAAGCCTTGGCCTCTTTGACTTCATGCGAATCTAAGGCAATAGGATCATTTGTTGGTGGAGTCACTTTTGTGCTAGCATAGATCCCTAGCCTATTCTCCTTGAGAACAGATGTAATTCGAACCTTCCATTGCAAGAAGTTAGACGCACCCTCAAGCCTGTCCTCATATTGAACACTGGTTGCCATAGCCACAAAAAGAACTGGAGACAAAAATCTGATGACTTTTTTTTTTCTTGAAATCTGCGTCACAAATCTTGGCTTCGTATTCAGAGTTTAGAGCTCTGATACCATGTTAATTTCTATAACCCAGCAACAGATTAATTGCATAATAAATTCACATAAAGAAATATGATTTAAACAATTAACACAACTGGATTAAATAACAACTAATAACAGCGGAAGCAAAAATAACATGAAGCCAATCACAAATAGACAATAACACAGATATACCCAGGAAACCCCAATGCGGGGAAAAACCTGCAAATGTTGGATCTTCTATTCAGCCTAACAACAAAATTTTCTTTTGAAAATACAATATATGTTTGCTACAACAATCTTACATATATAGAGCCTAGCTGCTTTACTTAGCGCGCAAGGAAAGAATCTTTCCTTGCTTTCTTTGGCTTTAATTACACATAAAACCACTCTTGGATTTATCTTATCCTCAAACTCGAAAACATTCTATTAAAGAATAAAAAATCCTACTGTTGCTAAAAATCGAACTCGAATTGTTTTAAAGCATATCTAACTTGAGTTGCTTTAAATTGATTTAAAGCATATCCAACTCAAGTTTCTTTAAAAAAAATCCACATCCCACCTTTCAAGCTACAAAAATCAACAAATATGGTGATCAAAACCATGATCATAAGCTTCACCCTGATCTCCAAACTCAACCCCTAATAGAGTAGATATTTCTAAACACAAAATTCCAACCAATTAACTAACAAGTGTTTGGACTACTATTGTCGGTGCTGCCTTGCTCGTAAGTTTAATCACTCATATTTCTATGGAGAGTTTCATTGGGATACAATTTTATAAAGCGGGCAATGTCATACAAGTCAGGAACCAAAGTGGGGTGTGGTTGATTGTCTCAGGGGGGATTCTATTGCTATTACTTTTCTATTTCTGTGGTCTTCTTTTTTGGGCATTTTTTTCCGGAAAGTTCTACCGTGATAATCTGAGTCGGAGGATTAAAGCAATCCTTCATCAAAATAGTAATAATGTGGAAATGGAATGGGAAAACTTCAAAGAGGAGATGTTGAAATCATGGATTGTAGCTTGGGTTTGTCAACCTGAATACATTTTAACAAGATCAGTATTTAGCGCAGGAGTGGGATTGGTGGTAACAATTTGTGTCGTATTCTTTGGCACTAAGGTTGTATGGCTGAGATCTGTATTGAATCAACAATTGTGCTTGTTTGTTTTCCAGTCCATTTTCATTGTCGTTGTATGGATTGTTATCCTCTACCGATGGCTGGTGCCGCTTTATTATTTCGTGTTATTCAGAGAGTCGCCTTCAATCAGCATATCAGAGACATTGTCCTTTTGGGGGTTCTTTATGGCACCTGTCAGCCATCTAATGCTTAGTTTTGCTTATTCTATTGTATCTAACAAAAAGCTAAAATATATCTTAATTTTAGTTGTGCTCCTCTCTCCATTGTTAATCGGGTTCTTTATAATTTATTGTATAATATTAATTATATCTAGTACGACGGTGTTCTTCATCTAACATACATGTTGGATGATGTCTTGGCGGGTCTTTGATAACAGGTTTATAAGGAAACTTTCCGAGGTTGACACAAAGTTGGAAAACTTGTCGTCTAGAGATTTTGACAGGTACAAGGAAGCCCTGGAGAGCTTACGAATGCCTGCAGAGGATGCCACCAGCCTGTGGATAGCTAATGAAAGATGTTTTCGTTGTGTAAAGGATAGTATGGAAGGGGCTTATAAAGACAGTGGCAGATGTGTGGAGTTGATTGAAGTAATTGGAAGCTGTGTTGACGAAAATAATCTTGGATTCTTTGCAGATGAACTAGTTGAACCATTGCCAAGTGTTAAAAGGTATTTCCCTGGTCTCAAGGAACCTTTTTGGTCAATAGTTGTTGCATCTTTACTCAGCATAATCATTGAAGTCACTCCTGTTGGTGCGGCTGATATGGGCCATACTGCTGTGGATAATGCTGTGAAAGCTTACAACCAACCATATCCTTTCATGGATTTGGTGGATGTCCTGACAACATAAACATCACCATGGATTTTTTTGGCTCCTCCAATTTAGAAGCCTTTCTAGTTAGCCGAACATCTGGAAGCGGTACGCGAGAGGTAAATAGATCGTATACACGAGCAACAGAGACCGCACTAACACTTGAAGCCGCTCTCGCCATCATCCAAGAGAAGCTTGAGGAAGCAGAAGACTATCTCCGAAAACATCATATGCTGGAAGAAGCCCCTAGTGCAGCTGCCCAAGGCGCAGTGTGGCTCGTCGTGGCACCATTCTACGCCGATTACAAGGTATGTAAATTGATCCTGGAAGATTCAGATTGGTAAAGCAGTGTGGAAGAATTAAGGGAGAAGTTACTCAACTGTTTAAAGGATGTGATTTCATCTTGTGTGTTACAACTCCCTGGTTTGCTGCTCAAGAAGAGCAGGGATTGGGCTGCTGAATTTGCAGAGGAAAAAATATGCGAAGCAGCTGAAATAATGGATGGTAGATACAGTATTTTTAAATTTGAACCTTCATCATATTTTTTGTATTGGAACTTTTGATGGTTCAATAGGACTATATTTTATCCTACAACATCCACTCAACAAACCTTTCATTGAGTTTTTAGTGCTATTTGTATCTTTCTATAATCCCTTCATTTTTTTGTGCTGTTGTCTCCACATTTGCAGTAGTCAAATCAACCATTCAAGAAAAATTTATTCCAACCACATAATTCTAAGAGACACCAAATGTTATGAAGCTAAATCTACTGGCCATTTTTGCAAAGAACTATGCAACTCACGGGTTAATGTAAAAAAATTAGTTTGTTGAACTGAGCTAAAAAAAATCCTTTGGAAAAATGTTATTCTTATTAAATTGAATAAAACTAAAAAAATTGAGTTTCTTTGCTATAACCTAAAAAATTGAAAGTACTATGCATATAGAAATGTAATATAATAGAAATTTTAGTAAATTATTTATTAAAATTAAATTGTTTAGGAATTTCTAACACAATATTCTTAAATGTATTTAACACTATTGAGAATCTAATTTTTGCTTGAATCTATGTTTAAAAAGTATAAAAAAATAGTGACTAAAGAAAATCAAACCATTTAAAAAGAATTTAAGTATATCCACATTGCTATGAGCATAATGATACAACATTTCTAGTTAGGTTGCATTTCATGAGATGCATCTATTTTATTCATTGTTTCAAATAATTCTCATGCCTTGTCTATGAACCTACAATTTTCTTCCATGTTTACCAAGACATTTGCAACCATAACATTAAGACCATCTATAGCCATGTGAACATGTAAAATATGATATATCAACAATGTGTAGGCTTTAAATTGATAGTCACATGACTGTGTATATACTTAAAATCTAATTTTAAAACATAAATCAAATAAATAGTTCACTTATAAAAGTAAGACTAAGAATCCTTTGTTACACTTTTTAACATGATAAAAGGAAAATTGTTGAATATCTTAATATATTGCAATTCTTTATAATTGTCAATCTTCATTATCATAATTTAAAAAATAATAAAAATAGAAATTATTAATACAATAGTTTTACATTTAATTGTGGTTAATGAAAAAATATATATACAATAATTGGTTTAATATTAAAGACAATTATTTTTACATCTTCAAAACATAACATTAACAAGAATAAAAGTTTTCTCTTTCAAAATAGAGAATTATAAAAAACAATCATCTTATAAAAACTATCATTCTTACATCTTCTTCAAAGAATAACAATATCAAAACTAAAAAAAATAATCCTAAAATAAAATACACATATTAAAAAAAATCATTCTTACATCTTCAAAGTATAAAAATAAGAAAGATAAAAAAATACTCCCCAAAACAAAGAGAATGCTTCTTCTATGAGCACAAATATAAGATGATTGGATATATTAATGCTTTAGGGCTCTCTAGAAGTATCGACATACAATAAAGGTTCACAAGAAAGTGTTTGCTTATTGAAGCTAGGAATGAGAGAATCCTGGGAGATGTTGGACTCAAATATGCATAGATTGTATAGGTGATGGTGTTAAGCAACTATTCTTAACATTTTCCTCATTGTCATGTGACACTGAACGATGAGCTATTAGAATCATATAGTTTTTTGGGTGTATTAGGGTGATGTCCCATGGAGAGGCTTTGAGAACTATTTTGAAGGAGCAAGGGGTTCAATGAAGAAAAAAATGAAAATGCTACATGATTAATTAGAATCCTTTCCTCAACAATAGTAGCCCCTACTTTTTAGCTCAAAAAATTAAACAGGTGGAAAAGGGGCGGGGCTAGAAATTGCCCCACCAACTTAGGATTTTTTTGCCACTTGTCAATAACACGAAGTTTTAAATTCTCACCAATTAATTTGTTTATTATTTTATATTCATTTAAGCTTCTGAATTGAATTTGCAAAATAACAATCTTCATGAGACCACCAGCTTCCATAAATATAAGAGCTTAAACTATGATACAAATTTCATGGGACCACCCACTTTAAAATAATCCTGAAAAATCTCAGCAACACCCTCTACATTTTTTTAGGAAGCCCCACTCCATGAGACCCCACCCTTAATCATAAATCAAGTAATAATAAAACTGAATTCAAGTCAATAATCATGTGGGCATACACAAAAATCATGGGAGGGGTCAAAGTGAAGGGTTTCTGCAACGTATTTGTTTACCCTAGTATGCGTGACTTCTTTGCGTGCCTCAAGCCCTGAATTTCTTGGTCTATAGCAGCTATTCTTGGGAAACCTCTTGGTCCATCTCATCAGATGTTGGAACCAAAGGTAACAAATTATGCATGCATTTACATTAAAATTGATTTGAATAATCATTTACATAAATCAATAGAGTTAAGACTGGGTAATATAAAATAGATACACCAATTAGATTATGAAGCTCACCCTTTCAAATTTATGCATATCATATTTATGGACATCTTTAGAGAAATTTCCCTAAGAATATGCCAAAGGTATCATAGATTTCATAAGAAGTTACTGAATCCAAGGTTGTAGCCAAAGGAAAAGCAATAAAAGAATCACATTCTAATGCATTCATTCTTGTTAAATCTCAAAATAGAAATAGTTTGTGTTTCATTAGAGAAAGGATCCCCCTAAGAACACTCTTATCAATAGTTTAAGTATTATTAAGAATCATAATTGTTGTCTCCTAAAATTGCACCCTTGCTAAGTTGAAGAACTTAGCATTTTGGAGAAACATGGGAATATTCCTAGGCTGTGGGTTGCCTAAACTTGGAATGGACCTCCAGAGAAGGCTGGCTCCTAAGGTACTCACCTAATCTACTTCTTGTTGGGAAAAGGGTAAGGAGGCAACATGAAATGAAACTAAACTCCTATGGTGATGCACCTAATGTTTTTTTTCAGAAACCATACTGTTGTTTTAACACACAACTTTCTCAAAAAACTCAGCTTAACTTAACACAACTCAGATATTTTCATATGTCAATACATAAGTGTTTTGCAAGGGAGCTTGGTTCTCTTAACACTTTTGAAGGAAATGAGTTCTTTCACAACTAAAATAGATATTTGAACTACTACACAGCTTACAACATGCAAAAATATACATTTATTCTACCTAAAGGTGCTAAAATGAGACAAACATTAAAGGAATTATCAAAACTCACAAGAATATTCATCCGTCATCATACTGCACACAATAAGATAGCTTCTAAGAAGGTAAAACATTCAATTTCATTGATAAAAAAGGTGTTATATACTGTTGTACATGTTTGATATTGAGTTACCATGCTGTCTTTTGCCTGAAAGAGTTCCAAAATAAGCTACAATGCATGCTGAAAGAAGAAAAAACTACTTCAAAATTGATGTTTGAAGTTACTTATGCTTTTTTGAAGCTTTCCCCAAACATATACTTTTAGAAGCTTCTTGGTCTGTATAACCAAAAATCCCTAAAAATAGCCCCCAAAACCTCTCCAAAATGTCTCCAAAGTGAAGAAAAAGTTAAGCCATGACCTTACCCACAATAAAAGCATGAGAAAATGCTCCTAGATGCTCTCATTCCCTCAGAAACCCCAATCAAAACAACCCACATACTTTCCACATGTTTGACACAAGTCATCATTATTCAACCATGTTTCCAAACTACTTTGACTCATACTTTTGGTGTGTTGAACACACCTCTATCTTGCATATACAAAACACTAATAAAGTGGTTTATAATAGCATCACTTAAATAATGTATTTTATATTTTCAAATGGATGGAAGAAAAGAAAACACATGAGTCATCCATGCTTTAAAAGATCCTAAATCTACTCCAAATTGAGTCAAACAAGCCTATATTCCCTCCAAAGGTCAACTAACAGCTTCAACCATTCCCTAGATGTTTGCAAAAGCATCAAAGCTTAACTATATCCATTTAAAGAATTTCCATGACATCAATTTTGCATTTAACTAACACTTGATTAAGTGACTTATAGCCACATCACTTATTCAAGGGTTTTGCAATTCAAGGTGAATGCAAAATCAAAAGTATTAACTTGACCCATGTGAAACAAATGCAAAGAATATGTCTTAAGAGACTTCCTATACACTAGCATTTACAAAGGGACAAGTTCGAGGCATTAGTTTCATTGCATAAATTTTAAATAAAAGGTAAAAAAAATCCTTTCACCTGTTGACATTCATTAGGGTTAAAACCCTAGAAACAAAAATGATGTAAAAAAAATGCCAAGGCATTCATTCTTGCATTCGAGCTTTCTGGAAAACTTCTTGGCTGCCAGTAAAGGGTCTTCATGGAGGTTCTGTGAATGATTTTATGGTGGATTTTGGAAATTTATTTGCACTGTGAGCTCACTGGTAAGCTTTTTTATCATGAATTTGTTGATTTCTACTATTTTTTATGAAAAATATGGTGTTTCTTTGCCCTGGTAGTGATGGAAAAACAACGAAACACTGCTTTTATCTACTACATTTCTTGCTTTCTCATGAATAATGACATGACCTCTTTTTTTCTTCAAAAGAATGTTAAAAGGCGCAAGACAACTGAGAGGGGGGTGAATCAGTTGTCACCAAATTTAAACTCAAACTTCAACACTTATTAACTTCACAACCTCATTGTTCTGTTATTAAGTATGAACATGAAATGCAAATAACAGAAAGCAAAATCAACACAAAGAACACCAAATTTTACATGGAAAACCCAATGAGGTAAAATCCACGGTGAGGATTAACTCAAAATATAAAGTAGTTCCAAAACCAAATACATAAGGCTCACTGCCAAGGGCTCACTGCCCTGAATAGGACTCACTATCTGGATACAAAATATCACTACTTACAAGGAGGCTCACTACCTACAAAAGATTATAAAACAAAAAGTTGGCTTCAAAGCCAGAATGAACTGAAAAATGTGCACCTAACAAGTGCTGATACAGTTCTAGTGATGGTTAGTAGACTGACTTGACACACTTCATCATATTCACACTTCTTCTCCTTTTCATTCATAACTTCCTTATCAATATCTCAATCTTAAAAAAAAAATGTTCAACATATATACTTGATCCAACCGCAGGCATCAATTAGGTCAGCCTAATTAGATGCATTTCCTTGTCTACCAAAAATACCAACTGTCAGCTTCAAGTATTTGCAAAATATTTCCAACCAATAAATTAAAACATGTACCATGCTTTATCATGTCAACATAGACCTAAGATAGGTCGCACATATATCCGCATATCAAAAATGAATCACCATTTCACAACTTATTCATGAAGTTGGCCAAAAATAGACTTAATTGCAGAAAGTAATCAAAAGGATAATGCCAATACGTCGTATGAGCACTAGAGCACAAGGGATTCTAAACATACATGCTTTCAACAACCATAAACTATTTCCCAAAAATGCAAGCAGTAACTATCAACCACAGAGGACTACAGACTAAAACACCAGAGGGTGTAGCTTGAATACTGGTTCAAATACCAGACCAAAATACCAAATCAGGTATTGACTTAGACTTGCGGTCACAACTTTAATAACATGGTGACATCAATGAAAAAACAAAACTGTAGAGATGATCATTCTTCTTCATTCTTCCAACAATCTCCCCCTTTCTCATTGATGGCAACATGTGACAAAATTTTCAAAACACAACATTCTCTCCTCCTATCACCTTAGCATAACTCTCTCCCTACTCACATGACTCTCTCCCCCTTTGACATGAATGGCAAAGGGCGACCAAAAGGTAGGTTGAAAATGTATGTATATGATGACCTTGTATATACACAAGAATGACACTTTTTACATGAAATATTTTCTTGTACCTCTCTCTTATGATCAGAAGAATTCTTTTCAGAGCAAGCACAACTGAATTCATTCTTGCACTCATACCTTCCAACAAAGATAACTACGTAAAGGAGGATATCTGATTAGAAGACAAACACAGTCGTTCACAATTTTTTGCATTAAAGAGAATTTCAGAGAGATGATCTAACCAGACCTCAACAACTTCCTTAACCAACCAGAAGGTTCTAACCATATCTTCTCTTTTCCTTTGAGTAGTCAGCAACTCCACTTTTAATTCACCAACTCTTATTCTCTGCTTTCCATCCTTGTATTTGAAGAAATCAAATTTACTTCCAATACTATTCATCTCAGCTTCAATGGCTTCAATTTGGCTTCTAAAATTGTCAACAATTGCAGGCCATCAGAGACAATACTTGTAGATGTCAGATATTTCTTTGATGCATTATTTTTTCTCATTAATATGTTCCTATAACACTTGTTTTTCTTTGTTACATCTTCTTTCAATCGTAGCTTTGAACTTATGACCTCCAGGTCCTTCCAACAATGTTCTTTCTTCAATAATCTCTACTAGATTATATGGCAAGGAGTCTGATACATCTGAAACTGAAATACCCTTATCAAGCAAAGGATCAACCAGTTCATCATCAATTTTAAGTTTCTCAAATGAAGAGAATGCATTCCATATTTCACCAATCTTCTTCATTTCACCCTTGACTAGCATCATCCGTATATCCTCTAGATTAAAGGAGTCAGATCTAGACAGGAATTCTTCTTCATTATTATTTTCTTCTGGGACATCTGTTACAATAATTTTCCTCCTTTTAGGTTCCGGAGGGATTCACCAATGATAACTTTGAATTCTTTCTTACCGGAGGATGAACCCACTTCAAAATGACTAGGTACTGACATACTGGAGCACATATTTGAATTTAGGGATGTGAAATATGTTTTGCAAACACTTACATTGTCCACCAACAATTCCAAGTATCTTTAAACTTTTTTTCCAACAAGAATACCAGATTCCCATTCAAAATTTTCTCTTCCTGGTAACAAGTTCAAGAAGTAAAAAGTCAAGCACACAAGCAAAGATCCAAATAAAAAAGGATAACCCTCAACCAACAACATTCGGGCATTCTTAGTTAGGTTTTCAAGTAATAGGATACATAGGTCAAACTGCCTATTTTCCTTAACCATCATGTGTGTGCACAATATATACAACAATAGCCGAAGTCGAACCTTCACGATTTCTGAAATAAATTTTATAAGAAATTTCGTATGCAATATACCTTACAACGGAATCCATTAGAGTGTTTATCAATAGAGCCCGGGGGTCTTTATCAATGCTAGTAAGTTCCTCCACATCTTTTTATTTCACTGTTTTTCTCCTAGGGAGATCCCCAACACTGCATAAACCAGTAATCACTTTGATCACATCCTTCGTGATCAGGTAGGGTTTGTCCAACACAATACTGTCATTCTTGAATTGACTCAACAAGAACAAGATGAACTCTTTATCTAAAAACTAGGGAAATTCTCCCCATAAATCTATACCTATGGTTTTTATGCTAACTCATTTTCCTTCAGGATCAAATTCTTCCAATTCAACTCCTTTCAACTTCAGTGGAATGACACCACTCGATCCTCTGTCCATTGTCATGCTTACTTTCTTGAATTCGTTGTTGTTCAGTCAAAATTTCTTCCTTTTCCCTTCTTCCCCTTTAAAAATTGAGAAATAATTCCTAAGTATCCATAATGATTTCTTCAGGATTGCTTCAGATCACTTCGAGAATGCCCCAAGAAACCTTTCAAACTCTTCAAGTGCTCAAATGATCAAAAAGAACTTACAAATTTTTCTTTATACACCATCAATTTTCCCTAACTTGCATTAAATGTGGCAGACATTTTTTTTCTAAAATCATTCTTCTCAACATAGAAAAACCCTAATTTGATCCACAAATTAGCATGCCAACATGTTTTATTTCGGTTTCTTTTCCAAAACTTCTGATTATTCCTTCTTTACAATACATCCTTGTGCCAACCTTTGACATGCCTTACATCCAGGGGGTTTTTATAGTTTTTTGATAATGCTCCCCCTAAGACCATGTTTGATCTAGTTCCTAGAGGAATTATCCATACCAGATGAGGGAACAAACACATCAACAGTTTTAGGTTATTTTTTCTTCCATATCTTATTCATCTCTTGCTTCATCTCTTCTTTGTCGATCTTCTTTACCGGTTCAATCTTCTCCACCAGAGTAGACTGCTTTCCCTTCTTTCTTTTGCAAACCTTTGAGATATGTCCAAGTTTGTTACAATTATAGAAGATAACACTTTTCTGATTAGTCTGACCTTCATTACTTCTTGATCTACTTTGATTTGCTTTGTGTCCAAATTTGTTACAGATATAGCCATAGCCATTAAAAGATTGATTCATTCTTCTTGGACATTAAACCTATTCATCATAACCTGATTGATCATTCTCACCTGAGATCTACATTCAATAGTGTTGATGGGTGTTTTTGCACCTTCTCAACATAGGCAGTGCACAAGTGTACTACCTCTCTTGAAAGGTAGAAATCTGCAAACAAGTTACAAATCACTACCCCAAGGTTTCGGATGTCAGATCATGACAATGCTTGGAATATCTCAGTTGGTTGATGTGTTTTTCTAGTAATAGAGGGTTGGCCTTTATGGTTCACAAAGCATGGGAAGTTGGTTCTGCAAATGGAGTTTCAAAGTGATGGAAGTGAATGAACAGTGGTTTTCCACTCAAAACAACAACCTAAAACCTACCAAGTTCATTTGATTTAGCTTTGTGGTGATGCTTGAGATCCTACTCTAACCAAGGACTAAAAGAAATAGCAAAAGGAGAAGGGTAAGAGAAGTTTTTCTAAATATAAGTTATGAATGAATAGTAACAATGGAGGCTGCTACAATAGACAATCTTCCTGAAACTGAGTTTTCCTTGACCAAGAGAACCTACAGCTACACAAAACTAGTGCAATCTTCTAAGGACTGTAGATTTTCAGATTGTGCATTCACCTCATGGACACACAATAGAAGTTAGTTGCAGCAATATCAAATAGCCCAGAGTAGCTTTACAAAGTGATTCATCATCAACAAATCACAAAAAGCATGAGCTAGAAATTCATCAAATACTGTAACAACAAACACTATTATCACAACCATTCAAGAAACTACAAGCTAAAATTATCATGGAAGTAGAACCATGCATGCAAGATGAGAAAAATCATAGAGAACACCCATAAAATCATGCAATGCTGTCTTTTATTGCTGCAAATTCCTTTTGCACTAATTCTCCAACCCTTTACAAATGAGGGGCAAGCCCCTATTTATAGTTTTCCAAAGCCCAAATGAATGGCTAGGATTGATTTACATTGTGTGGCCCAGATTGATTACAAGTTAGGGTTTCACCTACCCCCCATTATACAACAATTTAAAATACAGTTTTGTCTCTTTCTTTATTTTGTCCTTTAGTGACAATTCATTGTAGCAATTTTATCTTCTAGTTGATTGCCCTTTTGCTATAGTTGAGATTGTTGAAAGCTGACCTTTGTCTGATGTATTCACAACATTCTTGTAGCCATTTAAGTGCATTCTTTTTTTGCATATTGAAATCATAGTTAAATGAATTAGCTATCCCTGCCCTGATGAGATAGCTTTTTATGGATCACGATCATTTGGGAAAGATAAAAAAACTTCCTCCCCCTTGTCCCTGATTTCCTTGGGCAGCCATCAAACTTCCTTTGGCATGCTGCCATACATCAACCAATTTTCCTTGATGAGTTGATCCTTATTTGGTTTCCTTTTAAGTGAATCATTTGAAAATTAAGATCTTCTCGATCTGGATTCATAGGTGATCTTTTGTTATCATTTCTTTGGTAAGCGACATGCAACCCTCTTGCTTGAATTAAGTTCGTTATGACTTCATTTTCACTTTTGGAAACCTTCATTATTTTAGCATACTCCTGCAGTCGGCTCCGCAAGTGATCCTTGACCATCATTGTTCCTTTCGCAGTGATACCTTTTGTTCCTAGTCCCCCCCTTTTCATAAAGTGGCCTGCAAAGAGAACAAACTTCCCATTAGAGAATTATTATCGAAATCAAATAATTAATGGGAAATGTACTGCTTGAAGGATCATCTCATAAAGATATTATACAACCTCCATGACCGTCACTCAGATTTCTTCTAATGACCCTTAAGCTTTAAGCACCCCACCTAGTTCGCATGCATTTTACATTGAACTATAGGGTATATACTTAGATCACTGGATTCCCTTTATAGACCCAAGTTCTTGTTCTAGAGTGTTGCGTTCAATTCCCCAAGGACCCTTTTATCAGGTTGGAAATGACCAGTTAGCCTCACACAAGTTCTACCTCATGATAATTCACCACTTCTTTTAATCATTCATCTTATTAATCATTTATTAGAGGCTTCTCCTTCAAATTTCAACATTAATTTGTTGTGGTTGCCAAGTATCCCCTTGTTTCCCTTTTAGCCTCAAGACTCCGTGAGCACACCATGGGCCCTTGCCATTATTTGCATAGGCTCCATTGCTTACTTAACTCCCTAATCTGCTTTCTGTCCCATGCTATTTCCTTGGCTATATTTTTCATAAGTGCATCACTTTAAATTTCCAACACCTCTATTCCCTTTATCGTATTGCTTCTAAGACTTATGCTATCACTGGATGGTCTGAAGGAAGTAGGGGTGACGTGGAAATGAAACCTATGGAAATGAAGGCCATGGACCTCGAAGTGCGGGGAGCCAAATGAGTTACTCCATCAAAAGCAGAAATAAGAGGTTGGCTATCAGCATCACAGAGCCCGCAAAGAGTGGTAGCATAGATGCTTTCATCAATCTTACTACGTGAATCGCCACTGCTGCCAAATCAAACCGTCACTTCCCTCTAGTCCCACAAGAAAGTTCCCTTTAGTCAACTAGAATCTGCATCATTACTACCATGATTATCTACCATCCTACGCTGGGAGGGGATTTCCTTCGCACCCTGTTAGCATAAATCATTTCAAGTGCAATGTAATTCAAGAGTCCTAGAAGGAAGAGGTAAATGCCAGCCATGATCGTCTAGGCCCGATCTACGCATCCTCTACCCTATCGTATGCACATATCTCCAATACCAAAATCATAAATCATTTGTGTCATCGAAGAAGGGTCAAGAAGTGTATCCTTCACCAAATATCACAGGTGACATCATTTATAAAATACCACTCAACATGGATATATTAAAAAGGAAATGCACCCGAGGGTGTTCATCCATTCACGTATGCACTGATCACTCACCTTAACCACTTTAGTATTAACCCTTTCCATCGTTAAACCTGCAACTTAAATCCCTTCAATGTGTAAATTTGTAGCGCAATCATACAGCCAACCA
Source organism: Sequoia sempervirens (assembly GCA_007258455.2). Lineage (NCBI taxonomy): Eukaryota > Viridiplantae > Streptophyta > Pinopsida > Cupressales > Cupressaceae > Sequoia > Sequoia sempervirens. The sequence goes on from VDFB02047230.1 coordinate 299,303,083, forward strand.
AAAGTTTTGTGAGAGCCTGGGATGGAGTGACTGTGCGAGAGAAAGCACACGGGTAGACGTGCTAAGAAAGTTGTTGAAGAGCAGACCTGGGAAGAGACATACCCCCTGGTAGCATAACTCGTGGTTGGTAGTGTTGTCATTAAGTGGCCTACAACATAGAAATGTGTGGAACCCACACAGCCTAGGTCTGTCACCACATCACGCAGGTGGAGAAGGGAGGGGTGTCGTCGATGGAAATTCGTTGCCACCATAACAAAGATGAACATCCTCAGGGGTGGCAGAATCCACATCACCAAAAGATCATCCTAGCCTCACCTCCCCTTCATGACAACTTACTCTCTGAGGCTTAACTCGGTATGCCTCCTATCTGACCATTATCATTTGATGGATCCGAGTTAAAGCTAGTGTCGTTGTTTTCCCAAGCTTCATCTTCAAAAAGATATTAATATCCCGAACCTAGCATTTTGGAAGTGTGCCACCTTTTATCTTCCAAGCCATGGGCGCCAACAATTTCAATGGTGTGTGTAATTATGCGATCATGTCACATTCGACCTTTGATTCACAACACTATTGATGAAAACTAAGCAATGAACTGGAAACAACCCATCTTTAACAATTATCATCCTTCATCCTGGCACTACACGTTTGGTAACATGAGTTTTATTTAGAGTCAGGCCTTCACTCATTTAATTCAGCTTCTTGTTATTGCAGGCTTCACAGCTTTTCTTGAGGAGATTAATTTATAAAAGATTACTTGAGGCCTGTGTTATAAAGAGGTTCCCATGATCTTTCTTCATGTCTTCCTGTCATAGCATATTCCACAGTTCGCAAATGTTCACCAAGATACACCCTAACTACCTCGCGGACCTGGGGGGGTCACACACCATTCATGGAGGATGTCCCTGTGGTTGAGCCTAGGTGGCCATCAATGAACTTGCGGAACCTGCATCACTGATGTCCATGGGTGAGGAGGCATGGAGAGATGTTGTAAGAAAGCCGTTGCATCCAGGAGAAGACGACCAACCATGGTTACAGAGAATAACTGACAGGCGGCCAAGGTGCGAATGCCATGTATGATTATCGTTGCAAAATGACAGAGAAGACAAAGACTCCTGCATGCAATAGACCCACTCATTGGGAAAGAAAAATCTACTTTATAGCCCTATGAGATGAACTCTCGTGGGAGTGGCATTGCTGGTTGGAACTGTCGCGATCATTAGTGATTACTAGGCCGATCATCATTTAATATCATCACCAGTTGGTACCCCCAAGTTTCCATGATGGACCTTTCATACAAGAAGCTCACATTCTAAAATCATTATAAGCAATCTTCTGTTATTATGTCAATTTCCTCACACACCTCAGTTTGAATACCATCCATATAATCAAATGTTCATCTCCTCTCATGTGTGTCCACCCATGATTCGACATCTCTCAGGAGGCCGAGACCCTATCTTGCATCTTCGATTTAGCACGTTACTCCTTGTTATGGCTTGGGTCACATTTTACAAGATTTATTAGTCGTGTGAATATCACGGGCTTGCCCATTATAGATGCCATCATCCTATCATGTAATCTCCTTCTGCAAGCCACGAGCAGATACTGTCGAATAGAAGTTACCAAATCTATTGTGAGCATCAATCCAATGAACATCAATAAGTAATAGTACATAGAAATCCTTATAGGGAGTTCATTAATCCTTTAATATATTTGGCCAGAACCTCATCACCATCCTTTGTTCTGGGTCAGAAGATTGCTTTCAGAATTCTCTCCCAAGTGTCCATTTACATATGCCTTCCATTCTATCTAGGGATCCACTCTTGAATGTATCTTCATTAAGGTATCGATCCCTTCTTACTAGTGTTAAAACTTGGATGCTTTTGTGAGGTCATGCAGTTATTGGTCTGTGTAAGTCACATTCCTTCATCACTTGGAAAGATTGGCTCGTGCAGATTTCATTGGCCTGAATGCCCTTTGTAGGAGGAACAGGTGGAGGCGTTATGCTAGGGACAAGAATTTATTTAAAATGGCTATTAAAAAGTGCATGATACCCACCTTGGTAGAGCCCGCGCAAGGAAAAGCTTGCGGAGGAACAAAGGTCAGCCATAAGGATTATAGACTCTACAAAGGAAGAAGTCGGTGGATGGGTGAGTGCGAGTGGTGGTTATGGGAACACCATTTAGACAGCGGATGAGGGCTATGCAGTGCCCACAATGATGAAGTCTGCCAAAACTGATGAATAAACATGGTGGCAAACGATGCTATGGAGTCTTGATTGCGATAAATCCCCTCAGTGCTTTGCCTCCCTGGTTCCGCATACACTTGGGTGCCTAACAAAGTGTTTTATGAGTGGTCAAGATGAGGAAAATTAGATAAATAGTGGCGAGACAAGGTGATGAAGCTGTAATGAGGAACATCGTTCGAATGGCTAAGGGGGATGCAGAATCTGCAGGTTGAGCCTCCACTGAAGGAAAAGGCGGGAGTGAATGTGAGGGAAGATGTACGAAGGATGCCATCAAGAAAACATCAGAGAACAAGAGAATTCTTGCAATGCGAGTCCTACAGGGATGATGGCTGTTGGCATCAATATCGAAGATGGAAGGCAACCTAAGTGAGAGGCTTTAGTGTGCAACACTGCCTTAAACATGAAAGATATAGCCCCGAGTTTGTTTATGAGCCCCCTACTTAGATTCTCCATTTGTAGATTATTTGATTGTTTCTTTAGAATCATGAGTTTATGGTCAATAACTTTGCAACATTTCTAACCTCTCCCTGATGTAGGAAAAAATGCATAAAC
>VDFB02047230.1:299305979-299338080 GCA_007258455.2 Sequoia sempervirens
TCAACAATTTCTATAAAAGTTTCATCTCTCTGAATATCATCAATATCAACATCATTAAGTCCAACATCTTGTAAAACTTCTACATACAAATTTACCATTTCACTAACATGTGGATTTGAAGGCGTACCTGGATTTGTACATATTGAAACATTCTCCATAGCATTCAAAGAGGGATTTGAAGACATAGTAGGACTTGTTTGTATAATCATATTCTTCTCCAAATTGACTCCTTACAAATTAGCTTCATCTACAACCATAGTATCCTCAATATTAAATTCATCTTCAATAGTTGTTGAATTGGTTGCTCCACCATGGATTCATTGATTTCAATCTCATTCTTCTTTCTCTTTGTCTTTGTCTCTCTTTTTCTCTATTTGCTTCAACTTCTTGAGGAGTCAATGTCTTTCTTCTCTTATTAGAAGTTTATCTCCCATAATTATAAAATTCTCAAGCACAAATGAATGTTAATAGTGAAATACTTCAAAATATTCAATCCAAATTGGAAGTTGAATACCTATTATGACAAAATTCTTCCTCTTGTGTTCCTCAAAACAAGTAGAAAACTACCACAATTCCACTTTAAAAATTATTTTCTTCATGCTTCCTTTGAAAAATTCAATCCATATTGCAAATTGAAACCTTTTGTTCCTCCAAACAAGCACAAAAATAACACAATTTCACTTCAAAAATGGTGTAGATGATGCTCCCTTTGATAAAATCAACCAAAAATCAAATTCACCACTTGTAAATACAATAACTTATGAAAAATAATTCATTTTTAGTGCTCTCGACCGTACATATGAGGTTGCAAAGTTGCATATTTGACAGGAATTTTGCACAGTGTTTAAAATCAAATAAACGGGATCCTGTTTATAAAATAGGATCCTGCTAATTATAAAACGGGATCCCAGTTATTAATAAGCGGGATCCCACTCTATAATCGAGATCCTGTTCATCGACATTGAATGTCGGAGCCATTGTAAATGGAATGGGATCCCGTTTATGAAATGGGATCCCATTCCATTTGCAACGGTCAGAATGCTGTTGGATGGGAACGAGATCCCGATTATAGCACGAGATCCCATTTATTAATAAACGGGATCCCGTTTTATAATCGGAATCCCTTTTTTTTAAATTTGAATTTTGTTTTGCATTGTGGGTAGGTTTTTGCCAAGGTTTTTGGTTCGGGAAAAGCATTGGAAGTCCGAACCTAGGCCTTCAACCTAGTTTGACTTGCAAGTTGAAGGCCCTAACAATGTGAAAGAAAAATACCGACTTTGGGCATATGGCCGACGACCTTTTTTGCAAAATTTTCTGACGAAATTAAAACCCCATTTAGATGAGACAATGTAGATTCTAAATATGTAATTTGTTTTGCAATTGAATTATTTTTTCTATTTTTCAATTAATTTCTAATAAAGTTGGTCCATAAACTTTAAATATCAAAGTTTTTTACTATTTTAATAACTTTTGATCAACATAACATTTTGACAAATGGATTGCACGAGAGCAAACTTCAGACAATTCTTTTCAATTTGAAAAAGAAAAATTAGAAAATGATAAGTTTAGGTCATCTTATGCATGTCGTACATGACGATTTTTCAAAACGACAAATTTGCCTAATAAAAAAATAACAAAAAAATACATCAATAAACAATTACAAAAAAAATCAAGAAGAGCTTGATTGAGTCATAAAATTTTCCCAAAGGATTTAGAAAAATACGATAAATTTAAGTCAAAATATGGATGTACACGTGCATGGTATGGTAAAAAAATGACTTTTAAGTTGGTTTTAGAAATGCCTATTAAAACTCAATTTGTACAATCTGGGTATTGAAATAAATTACATATTTGGAAACTAGACTCCGAGCACTACATTTTATGATTAGTGACTTTTTAAAAAAATTTCATCTCTAAGTGCTTCAAATTTTAAGGTCAAATGTGTAAAACACTGAAAATTAGGGAAAACACTTCCACTTTTTGGCCAAAAAGTGGACTCAACTTCTTGCACACACGTTTCTTAACCGCCATGAAGATTTTTCTGGGTATGTGTAATACTTACAGGACGAGCTTTATACACACTTCTCTCACTTGGCTCCTTTGTAATTCCATTAACTCTTGCAAAATACATATTTTATTTGCACATATTCCTTGTTGTGATCTGCAAGCTTGTCTTCATAGCGGAAAGTTTACCTCAATAATTTATAACTGTATCTTCAATGCATTCTTTATGATCTTCTAAGTAGAAAGCAAGAAAAACCCCTGATAATAACCTCTTTTTGAAGGACATTCCATGCATAGCATGACAATCAATTCTATGTAAATGCATCTTTATTGTTTGAAATTTGTTATCTAGGCTCTGTATGAAAGCTTGAAAATGGCCTATTGATGTTGTGAGTTGTATACGAACAGGCTACCATTTATTTCTCTCTCTTACTTGTATTTGCTTTCAAAATTATGATTATGCTACAACTGGGATATTATTTCCTTTATCTGAAGCTGTACATTTTGCTTTCGATGGATTTGACTGTCAACATGCCATCTCTGCTACTATACCTTATATTGTATAATTGAAATGGATTATTCAATTGTGAATGATCATAATTTGCTGCCCTGAATGTTTGCTTCTGTAGGTTACTGGCACTTTGTTGTATTCAAGATCTCTATAAAAAAAAATGTCATTTTCTTGTGCCAATCACTTCAGCATCTCTATTATGTTTCAACATGGTGAAGACTGTACTGAATCTAGACATGCTTACCTTCAATTAGTATGGTGAATACTCATTGTTCTTTGTATGAGATAGTTTCTTTATCATGCCAACAATAAATGTTTGATCAACTGTCCAGTCACCAATATATTATTGTGAGAAACAAAGAGACAATCCTTTTGTTAGATATTCAAAAACCTATCTTCTCTATTTTGCTTTCACTTTTCCTGATGATCTCTCACTATTTTTGTACTTGTTAGACATGATCACTGTCTAGTCATGGAGAATGATGGCGAATTTTATGCCATATTGTTTTCCTATTGAGCTAAATTGCTCATTACTTGAACTTCACCCACTATGTTGTCCTCTAGGCCTCTTACTATTCTATCATGACTGCCTTTGATTGATTAATCATTGCTGCTCCCTTTATTAATGTGTATTCAATATGATGAAAATAGTAAAGATGATGTTATGACAATAATAAATGATGTGAGACATGATGTAAATGATGTATTTTCATTCAATCTTGCATATCAATAACATTTTGAAAAGACCATTGTTCATTTGTATTTTCCAATTTGAAGAACTGCTTCATGCATCTTTGACTTGGTTGCTATGAATGATCAATGTTTAAGGCTCCTATAGACACTATCATTATCTCCTTCACTATTTTATGTGTTGTTTTGGTCATGAACTTGAAATATGTATGCTCGTTCACTATCACATTCATGACAATGTATTCTGTAGTATGCTGGGCTCGACCCTTGTGCGAGCCCATTTTACCCCACATACTAAAATGATGAACCCGTAATGAAATATGTACCTGTGCCTGCACACTGAACAAACAAGAGATAAAAATAGTGGAACTCAATGTTCTTTTTGATGATGATTTCATCCTTGACTTGATGATTTGATCTTGATTCTTTTGCCTTAAGTTGATATGGTTGAATTAGATTGATAGCTCATAGGTTTAATTTATTCAACTATTGATAATGTATGATGAAACTTTATGTCCTGAGCTCTAACAAAACTCATTAACATCTTGCAGGTACACCTAAACCTAGGGAATGAAGGACTGAAGATAGGAGGAAAGTTGAAGACAGAGCTGAAGATAGAACATCAACACAACATTGAACTTGCAATGAAGGATATAATGTTTTGTTATATGCTTTCTTTTTCTTATCTTCAGTTAAATAGCTTAGTTCTTATGTTCTATCAATGTGGTTCAGTCATTCCCATGACTTGTGTGGGACTTTAAACACTCTTTTACTTCAAAGCATGAAACAATAATGTTTATGCAATCTTTTATGTTTCTCCATTTCAAAATGAATAAAATACAACATTACTATGCAATTTTGATGAATCTTCTGTGTTGTGAATTTTTCATAATAAACTGAATCTTATTTGAAATCCTCTATTTGCAATAAACCATCAACAAAAAATGAATGTACCTTTCACCTTAGATGTAACAAACAATTCTAGCTCTACCAAAATGAGGTGAAGGTAGAAATTTTGGTAAAATTTTGGCAATTTCTGCTGGATGCTTGCCTGCTAAGCATGCCAGATTAGTTGCCTTGCTTATCCATTGGGCATTAAGTCCATTTTTCTATCTTTTTGACTCAAAAACCTCTGTAACTCAACAACAAACAAAACTGAAAGAAACTAGCATAACTCTATTTAAGATAGAGGCAAAAAACTGTGCAAAATCCACACTTATTGAAAACAAAACTGAACTGAAATGAAACAACTATGCAATGAGCACTTATTGAAAGAAGAACTACTCTACTATATACATCTACAAACTTTTGATCCTCAGTAACACTGTTTCAGGTGAATCCCATTGACAAGGATTGGAAACACCTCACCATCTAGCTTTGAGAGCTGGAATGCATTATGCTATTTGCATTCTGTGATTATATATGGGCCATCCCACATGAAATCAAACTTTGTATGTTTTCCTGGTCTACTCTTGAGTTCATCCCATTTAAATACCAGATCTCCCTCTCTGAAATTTCTCGGGACAACTTTTCCATCAAATGTCCTTTTCATTTGAGCTTGATAAACTTCCAAATTCCTTAATGCCTTTCTTCTTATTTCTCCCAACTCCATTAGCTGTGCAAGCCTAATTTTCATAGTTTCTTCATCAAGCAAATCCAATTCTTTGATCACACTTAATGTAGGTAGCTCAACTGAGATAGGAATTTTAGCCTCTTTACCATATGTTAGAATGTATGGTGAATTACCTATTGCTCTTTTAGGTGTTATCTTATCAGCCTAAAGGGCCAGTTTTAGCTTCTCATGCCAGGTTCTATGATTATCCTAGATTGTCTTCTTTATGATCTTTATCAAGTTCTTGTTAGTGGACTATGCTTGTCCATACCCTAAGGGTAATAGTTTGAAGAAGTATTCAGATAAATATTGTGCTTTACTGACCAATCTAAAACTTTTAAACCTATGAATGCTAAAGCATTATTAGAAATGATTGAATCTGGTGTACCAAACCTGGAAACCAAGTCTTGATAAAAATTCAAGATGGATGTCTCGTTCCCATCCTTCAATGCAACTGCTCTAGCCCACTTGGTGAAGTAGTATGTTGCTATTAATATCCATTTATGCCCAACACTTGAAGGTGGGTTTATGTGACCAATGAAGTCAAGTCCCCACTTGCTGAAAGGCTGTTCCACTTGAATTGGATGTAAAGGCAGAGCTGCAAGCTTTTGTTTTCCTACAAACACTACACATTTGTTACATTTGTATTTTCCAATTTGAAGAATTGCTTCATGCATCTTTGACTTGGTTGCTATGAATGATCAATGTTTGAGGCTCCTATATACACTATCATTATCTCCTTCACTATTTTCTATGTTGTTTTGGTCGTGAACTTGAAATATGTATGCCCGTTCACTATCACATTCATGACAATGTATTCTGTAGTATGTTGGGCTCGACACTTGTGGGAGCCCATTTTACCCCACATACTAAAATGATGAACCAATAATGAAACATGTACCTGTGCCTGCACACTGAACAAACAAGTTAGATAAAAATAGTGGAACTCAATGTTCTTTTTGATGATGATTTCATCCTTGACTTGATGATCTGATCTTGATTCTTTTTCCTTAATCTGATATGGCTGAATTGGATTAATAGCTCATAGGTTTAATTTATTCAACTATTGATAATGTATGATGAAACTTTATGTCCTGATCTCTAACAAAACTCATTAACATCTTGTAGGTACACCTGAACCTAGGGAATGAAGGACTGGAGATAGGAGGGAAGTTGAAGATAGAGCTAAAGATAGAACATCAACACAACATTGAACATGCAATGAAGGATATAATGTTTCATTATATACTTTCTTATTCTTATCTTCAGTTGAATAGCTTAGTTCTTATGTTCTATCAATGTGGTTCAGTCATTCCCACGACTTATGTGGGACTTTAAACACTCTTTTACTTCAAATCATGAAACAATAATGTTTATGCAATCTTTTATGTTCCTCCATTTCAAAATGAATAAAATACAACATTACTATGCAATTTTGATGAATCTTTTGTGTTGTGAATTTTTCATAATAAATTGAATCTTATTTGAAATCCTTTATTTGCAATAAACCATAAACAAAAAATGAATGTACCTTTCAACTTAGATGTAACAAACAATTCCAGCTCTACCAAAATGAGCTGAAGGTAGAAATTTTGGTAACAAGTACATTGAAAAAAGCAACGACAGAGGTCTATGTTTTCTTCAACATCGCAAGCTAAGTTCTTGGGAAATACTATGAAATCACTGTTATTGTGATTTTTGGTGCTCAAGTGCAGAAAAAAGCAAATAACTCAGGCATGTTTTAATATTTATTATTTTTGTATAAACTCATAGTTTTCATTTTATGATTTCTAGTTTCTAAAAGAGAAAGATTAGTTATTCATTTTGAAGAATAATACAAGAGAAAGTAGTGAAAGATTATTTTAATTTTTCCAGTTTGTAACTAAGATTTAGTTAATTTTCTTTCATTCTGAGTTGGACAACAGAGTTGAAAGATATTTTTCTCTGTTGTGTCAAGTGGAAAGATTTATTTCATTTTCTTAGATAGAGAATAATTTTAGTTTGATTTATAAATAATTATATTTATATATATAAACATATATTCGTTTATAATGAAATATATAAGAGAATATATATGTGTTTATATATATAGATATACATATAATTTTATGTAAAGGATATTATGTTATGTGATTATGAAATTAAGAGTAAGTTTAATGTTTTCTCAGCTGAGTTAACTGAATAAAACTAGCTTCATAAACTGATTTGCTGAAGAATTTTCAAACACTTGATCATAGTTTTCCTTCAAACAAAATTTAATTAGTATTTTAAATATTATAATTTTACCAGAATTGCTATGTGTTCTCAAGTATAGAACCATAGGGAAAACACTAAAAATTCTAAACTATTTTGAAGAATAAGTGATCTTTTATTATTGTTCAACACTATAATATTTTACTTATTTTAACAAGTAGTCAATACCTTAATTGTGAGACCAAGTGTCTCGAGTTGATGATAATGTGTTATCAATATAAACCATATGTGCATGAAAATAGGAGAGTAGTTTAATTTCAAGGTTTAAATGCAAGTACTTGAATAAGTGGCAGTTGTCAAGTCCCAAGTGGTTACGAGAACGTAACACGGTGTTCAAAGTCAGGAAAGCATTTCCATCCTATTCATTTACCGACTTAATGAGTTATTCTTTTAAGATTAAATATCCTTAAGGAAAGTTATTTAAGTAATTCAAATAGTCAGTTATGTGTAAAACCTTAGGTCAAGGTGGTTTTCATGTCGAGTTAGAGGTGTGTGAACATACGAATTCACTTCTTGAGCAAGTGTTTGAAATATTTCAAAACTTTGGACACTAAAGCAAAAGTCTTTGCTGCATAGTTAGTTCATTATGATCCATATTGCATATCCAATTAGAATTGGTCATACTTAGTTAGAGAAGTCTAAATTTGTATGGTCGTAAGTTATGTAGGACACAACACTATACTCTTCATGGATGTGTAGGGCCACTTCCAGTTGGAAGGTGTGCGGGGGACTATTGGTTTGTGGTTGGAGGTAAAGCACTCGAGTGATGCTCTCCCTCTTGTAGATGACAATGCTAAGACGTGTGAAACATAAGCATTATCTCGATATGGAAAACTTGACCTTGTAACATTATTATATTTTGTAAACGTGAATACTTTAAAGTATATCATGTATGAATTGTAATTGAAAAGTTATATCTTAATTTTTAAGTTGGGAATTTATATAGTTCAATTTCAAAAGTTGTTTTATACATTCATATTGGATCATGTGCAATAAATATTGTCTAAAATAGAAAAAAATACATTCCTATTTTTATGCAGTTGCTTATATGTACTTCTATGGTAAAAACCTAAGTATTTACTTTGTAGTATGAGTGAGTACATTTCATATGGTATCAAAGCTACCAAGTTCAACACATAGACTTGTGAGCTCATTGTGAAATTTTTTGATCTGTATATGGATCTAGACTAAATTGCAGAATTGAATGCTTAACTTTTACAATGATTATTCCAAATTAATTAGAACAAAATTAACTCTTGGAAATAATTACAAGAATTAAAATGACAAGGTGATAACAACAGAATGAAAGAAAGTGAGAGAAAGAAAGAGAGAGATGCAAACAGAGTTTGATTACGGAGTTCACCACAAATGTGACTACGTCTCCGGGTCGGCTCCAATAGAGTACGACCGATCCGATTAATCTCCAAAATCAAGTACAATGAGTTACAAAATCACCCCTATCCACACAACGCCACTTTTCGAAGTGCAGGAATGAAGAATAAAATCTTTAGAATAGCCTCCTCTTGCTTCACCAGAAATTCCTTCCAAAATGCTTAGACAAAAACACCTAGCCAAAATTCTCCTCCAAAAACACTTCAAATCACACTTAGCCTAACTCTCTCCCTTTCATCCCTTTAAATACAAAAAAATTACTCAATTTGGCTCATAACCAAATGATTTTACAATATTCACCTTATCTCTCCAAAATACATAAAAATCTTCAAATCTACCTTTATTTACATAAAAATCATTAAAAATCCCCCATTTACATGTAAAAATCACAAATAATTGATTTAAGCCCTTTAAATTTTATCTTTATTCGGGCTTTATTGTTGGGGTTTATTTGTTTATTTTATTTAAAATATAAAACTTAGCCATTTTAAGGCTATTAGTTGGGGATCCAGCCTAACTAAATGGTTTTACAACTGTGACCCATTCCAATATAGAATTCTCCGCAGGGTGTAACGGTGGCTAACGATTTTGTTGAACCTGGCAGCGGTTTCGGGTTCAACTCCCGGTAGTTTGTTTTTTTTAAAAACAAACTCCAAAAATAATTATAACAAAACTAACTACTCACCATACATAGTTACGAGCGTTGCCTTTGGTGTAACGGTGGAGTAGTTGGTGCGCTCGCAATAGGTCATGAGGTCAAGCCCCATAACAATCTTTTTACCAAACAAAACATCCAAACCGTCGGAGGATTTAAGAGACCACATGGCACGTCGAGGAGGTGCCACGTGTCAACTTTTGATTCGCTGATAGTGGTGACTAGATGCCAACGTGTCTGCCAATTGGATGATGACGTGTATGTTGACTGAAATCCGACGCGACGACTGGACACCGTACTGCTGACCCACGTATAGATGCCATGTGTTAGTTGTTGATTGGTCCGTACAATGCTGACATGGATGCCACATGTCAGATTCTGACTGGTCCACTTCACTGTCTATACAGTACAGAATGATGATGTTAGTATTTCGTATAGTCAAAAGTCAACATTCCTTGCACAAACTTTGACTGACGATATCTTGTGCCTACGATGTCAGATTTTGGTGAAACAAACACCATCAGAATCATCTCGACGAGCTCTTTGTGATGATGCCAACTTTGAAAATTTTTGATGACATCAATTTTTTCACCTTCTGGATGCCCTCTGATCCTAGTTTGACCTTGCCTTTGACTGGCCATAACTTGTGCAAACGGACTTCTTTTCGCTCCGTTCGAGTTGCATTGGAATCAGGACACCAAGATCTTTCTGATGGTGTAGATTCTGGAGAGAAATGGGAAACTTCAAATTTCCACTAAAAATATCCACCGGATCATTTTTCCTCAAACATTAACAATAGCTAATGTTTGTGAACCATAGATTTTTGGGGATAGGGCTCTCTTAAACTTCTAGGGTTTTGCACCTAAAAGGAGAGAGGAATCCCAAAAACCTTCATGGATCACTCAAGACTAATGCAAATATGATTGAAATCTATCAAAGGAGAATGACCTAAATGCTGAAAACTGATAAAAGATGTTAACTAATAAATGAAAACCAAAGAAATGTAAAGTGCTTGAAAATAAATTGTGATATGCAAAATGACTTAAATATGCAAACAAACTGTAATAGGAATTAATGAAACTGAAGAGGTGCACCTAGAAACTAGAAAGTGATAGAGAGGAGCTCTGGAATTCTACATAAATCATTGTTGTAGCCAACTAGGACACTTACACCAAGCTGGGTGACTTAGTCCTATTTCAGGGAAATTTTGTCAGAACAGTTTCAGCCAAAAGGGTACTCAAAATTGCAGAAACCACTTTTTAGGCTTGACAGTGGGATTGATTCACCATTGATGGTGAATTAGTCCACCTCTAGATTTCAAGAAATTCAAAGGTGCAATTTGTAACTCCCGGTCTACACTTCAGCTCCTGACAAATTTTTGGATTTGAAATTGCAAAATTTGACCTATAGGTCTTCTCCAAGCTTCTTTTAGGGTTTTGTTGACTTTGAATGCCTTTGATGAATTGTTGACAACTTTTCACACCTTGCTCTTTGAGAAATATACACACAAGACCTGTAAAACACATGCAAAGAGAGGGAAAAAGTGTTAAGGGTTAGTGAATAGGGAGTTTGCCTTGGTCAAACCCTGGTTTGGTAATTAAACCCTTGAAAATGAAATGAAATGAAATGAAAAGAGAATGATGAATGAACAACATGCAATGCTACAACTCACCAAACCCTTGAAGTGGAAATTTGAAGATATGTAGGTAGAAGCTCCAATGGATGTAGACTTTGAAATACCTAGAATGCTTAAGTGAATGATTAATAATTGCTTGAATGATTAAGTGAATGAATGGGGGTGAAATGAGAGGAAAAACCCCTATATTTATACATGATTATACAAAATTTCCCAAAAATACCACATCACAGGCCGACCTCAAGGTTTAGAGAATAATATCTCGCCAAAATTTTGAAATAATTTTGATTTTTAGGCCAAGTGGGACTAGGTCGCCCCTAGTGGCGACTTGGTCCCACTTAGGCATTTTAAGTGGGTGTTAGGAATTAGAGTGTATTAAATGATGTTTAATGGGATTATTCTCAAAAATACACTTAAGTAGGGCCTGCAAGTGTATGATGGGGCCATGTAAGCATAAGAAAGGGTCAAATTATTGATGACAAGCCTAGAAAAGCGTGAAATTTTGTTACAAAACTTTGCAACACTTTGAAATAAGACTTGGTAAATTATATTAATAAGGTCTTAGAAAAGTGTGAAAATGTGTTACAAAACTTTTACACTTGGCATGATAAAGTTCTTATTGATTCATAAGGGTCCAAGACCTAATGTGAATGTTTTGACCACATTACAACATTAAATCAAGGAAAAACTAGGCCAACATCCATAAGAAAGACCCAAATGAGCATGAAAATGTCCAAAGATATTTTTTTCTATGCTACATTTAGCCACCACTTTAGTGAGAGGATGAACTTGCTTGAAATTCACACTAACATAGCCAAACATGCATATCAAGAGGGATCCAAATGCACCTATGTTGGAAAGATGAGACAACAATAATCAAGAGGGGTGATCAAGCCCCCAGGATCAAGATCCCATGGAAAACTAAGAATTAGCACAAAGGAACACACATGAAAATGATGTAAAAGAATGAAAGGGAGAGAAGGAGAAGGAAAAAGAGAATCAGATCAAGCTTTGATCATTTTTCCATCCCGTTGTGGATTAGATCTAGGCCGTTTTTCCAGAAAATGCATACTCACTCTGAGGTGATGGAACTCATGGTTGTTCGTTGGGTGTGAAGGCCTAAAAAGGTGAGAAACATACACTCATGGCTGGTATGCACTCACACACATGCAAGTGGCTATGGGGAAAGTCATGCTTCAGAATGGGCTTTCCGCTCAACCATACCAAAGTTATACCTCCTAATAACTTTAATAAGGTGCCACAAAAGAAAATTACTTTTCGAGCTTCACGAGACAAGCAAAACTTTGTATGCTTGGAGCTTGTGAACAAACACGATGGCACCATAGGCATGCAAGTTGTGTTATGAAAGGTGGCCATATAACAAATTCAAAATGAAACATGCAAAGGATGTTCAAAGGAGTCTTGCTTAGTTCATGCAAGGTCTTTAACTTAGGGAACATTGTGCCTAATGTCTCCAAGACAGGACGAATCAAAGAATATAAAATTTGCAACTTAGGGGATGCAGTGTGTCACATTAGGCCACTAAGAGGAATGCAATATGCTAAGATAGATCACACTCATGAAGGACATCACACCAAATGTCATCCACAAAGCAAAAAATACATCATATGAAGTAAGAAGGTTGCACTAAGAACCAAGAAAAAGAAAAAGAATGCAAATGAATAATGCCAATGTATGCCCCCACTTTAAAGGAATTTATAAACACCATACTGTGAACAATTACTTTAAAGTAGCCAATGAAAAATGCAAACAAAGAAGACATGAGAGCCAACTTGGAAAGCCCTATGCCAAGTTATATGTTTCTGAGTAAGGCTACGTCATGCAAAGAAAAAGAAAAGAAAGGAAAGGGGTTGCCCCCAAAATGAAAACACCAAACCCATAAGGGGTCTATGGAATTGGGGTTAGTATATTCTTTGCTACAATTTTGTTTAGAGAGCTCGAAACTATCGTCATTCCCCAAATACATAGAACTCGAAGAATGACACAAAGAGAGTGCAAATAAAGAAAAAGAAAGCTCGCCAGGTCGATATCGGAAAAAGTTCTCGATCAACGCCGTCATCAGAAAAATAAATAAATCAGGTCAACATGAAAGAGACATGAATGTCTCACTGCCTTGCGTCATCCCCAAAAGGAAAACACAAGAAAAAGATAAAATAAAAGGAAAAGAAAAAAAAATCCTTTTGGGTCAACATGAAAGAAACATGAATGTCTCAATGCCTTGCATCATCCCCAAAAGGAAAACACAAGACGAAAGAAAAAGGTGAAAGCAATGCATGACATCGAGAAGAATGAAGGTACAAATAGAGGAATGACACAAAGAGAGAGATAACATCAAACATAACATCACAGGGGATCACATTACACACATGCACACACACAAAAGAAAGAAAATAAAAGTGTAAAAGACTAGTAAGGAGAAATGCGAGTCAACCATCAAGCAAGTCATCCACTTGCCAGTCATGTTCATGATATGCCAAGGGCGGGAAACTAGCCAAAGGTACAAGAGAAATTGTCGAACTAGGAGAAGTACTAGGTTCAACACTCTTTATAGGAGATTTTTCATTTAAGCTCATGGAAGAGGAAAAAAATGTGTTCAAATCATTATGCACCTCTTCGTTGATTTTAGCGATCTCGTCATCATCATCCAAATTAATCACAACAGGAGGATGAATGATTATGTCCATTGAAGAGTGTACCTCTTGTTGTGATTGTTGTATTGGATCGTTTTGTTGTGGTTGGGGAGGAGGGTCATCATGCATTGCTTCTGCCAAGTGTGGATTTTTATTTTCTTTGTTTTCTTCTTCATGTAACTTGTGAGCAAGGGCACGACGTCTACACCTACGCTCCCTAGCTCCTTTGTTTCTTTTGGTTTTGTTATCAAGTTGGGTTTGTGAAGGAGCGGGTTGATCAACTATAGGTTTCTTTTCTTGCCTAAGGGGAGGAACGAAAGGAACCATGGAAGGTTGTTCATCCACTTTCTCTTTTGATTTGTAAACTTGTTTTATTTGAGGAGGCATGATGAAGTTGTTTTCATTGTCTCGTGGTCTCTTGGAAGATGTCGGGGAAGTTTTTGGTGTTGGTTGGTTTTGGTTGTTTGGATCTTGTTTAGGTTGAAGGGTTTCGTCTAGGATAGGAGTGTCAGAAGTGGATGGGGACATGTTGTAGAGAACAATTATGCTATTTTCTTTGCTTTGAATTTTTTCTAAGCTATGAAAAAGAAGTCTTGTCGATGCGTTATAGGCTCCATGGGCTCAGGCCAAAAGGCTTCTAAGGAAAATTTTCCTTTGGAAGACAAGGGGTTAAATCTGTTGTGGTGAACAGTGAATATTTCATTGTCAAATGGAAACTTTAAGCATTTATGTAAAACAAAAGGGACAAATTTCATTGAGCGAAGCCATGGATGACCTAGCCACAAACTAAATTGATCTGACTATGAGATGATGGAGAATGTGACATCCAATGTTTTTGGTCCTATTTGTAATGGAAGGATGATTGATCCTATCGTAGGGAAAGCAAAACCCCTGTGTGTTTTGATCCATGCTTTCGGTTTATCATAGTGATCTTGATAAAGATCATGTAATACCAAAAATTCCTTGGTGATTATGTTCTCTCCACAGGTGGGATATATTAGCATCCCATTAGTGGGCTTGTCATAGATACGACAAACTATGTAGAGAGAACCATCGGGTAGGTTTTTAATTATATCCTTAGAGGAGAAAGCAATATCAAGAGATTTCTTAGGTTGGCCCTTACAATGGATAATGTCTGTCGCACCTACCATTTCATCCATAGAATTAACATGGGTAATATGTGGGATAGGATCATGATGTTCATCATCTGTATCAACATTCATCACATCATTCTTTGTAGTTTCACTAGCTTTGACAAATGAAAAATTATGTTTGGGCATTGGATCAGTAAAATTTGCAAGTTTTGATTTGGAAGGGCAACAAACTTATTACCTTGATCATTAACACTTGCAATGGATAGACAACCGAAATCAATGAGGTCTTGCACAAGATGTTTAAGACGCTTACAATGTTCATTGTCATGTCCATTTTGTCAATGATAATGGCAATAAGCATTGGATTTAAAGTTTGGAGGTAAAGGATTAGTAGGATCAGGTGCTTTGATGGCATGCAAGGTAATCATTTGTTGTTGTAAAATTTGGGACATTGTGTTATGAAGGGTATTAGGTAAAGGTGTGAATTGTCTTTTCGGATCTCTATAACTAAAGGGCACCATGGTTTTAACAACTGCTATTTGGTTGTTGACAATTTCAGTTGGTTGTTGAGGGGGGTTGTGTTAGGGTTAGAGATGGAAAATATCTAACAATTAAATGCAGATTTAAATAATAAACAGAGAAACTAAAACATACACAGAATAAATCATAACACAGAGAATTTAACATGGTTCACCCAATCTGGGCTACATCCACCAAACCGCAGCCATCCAATACTTTTATTATCCAGTGCAAAACCTATTACAATCTTGCGAATAATCGCGTTTTTCATCATACTATAACCCCCATCCCAACTCCTTTTAACAAGCTTTTAGAAGCTTCCAGAATTAGGGTTTTACAAAGTCAGTTTTCTTTATTTTTTAGAGATTTTTCCTTTTTCGCTGATGACACAAAAAAAATGGCAAATTTTTTTTTCTCGGGGGCTGTCGCCCCCGAACCCCCGCCTGACCCCAGACCCCTGTGAGGATAGGGGGTTGGGGTGTACATTATACCATGGGCTATATAGTATAGCATGATCAATCGCCACATACTAACAATCTCCCACTTGGAGACTGATCAGGGTCCACACCATCACAACCTCCCACTTGGAGACTGATCTTGGACAACACTGCGACACTTACAGCTCCCATTGGAAATAAGGACCTTGGACCTTGCTACTTTGTTATACTTGAATTCAACCTTGAAGGCCAACCAAAGCTGAAGAGGAGCTTAGCTTCTCCCTTGGCACTGCCTTCATAAACATATCCGCTGGATTGACATCTGTATGTATCTTGTCCAGCTTGACCTGTCCATCTTCCAACACCGACCGAATGAAATGATATCTCAATTGTATGTGTTTATATTTTGGGGGCTCTATATTAGGTTGAACTATAAGAACCCTTTGTTTTGCTTTCTAAATGGTTGGGAATTGTTTTGATTGGCAGATTCAGGCTTTTCAGCTTGGCTAGAAGTGGACCTTGTATCTCGACTATAACCAAATTGTGATAATCACAAAGGGCAGTACACAAGTGCATGAAGGAGGGGAATTTCATCATAGCAAGTTTTTACTGAAGTTTAGTTTGAAATTTTTCAATAAACATCTTTTGAATGTGTGGGCCAGGAATCTTGACATCGATTTGGGAATAAAGCGATTGATAGCGTGAAAAAAAATCAGTTATCTTTTCTTCCTTGTTTTGCTTGCATCTCATCAAATTAGCCAAGGTCTTCTTGGGAGTCATATGCACTTGGAAATGATTTATAAATGCATCAACAAGTTCATTAAATGAAAAAATTGAATTGTTCAGTAAAGATGAAAACCATTCCAAGGAAGTTGTGGACAATTATTTTCGCACCCAAATGCTCTCACATTTCCAGGGTTTTCACCTAAAAGGAGAGAGATGGGCGAAAATGCTATTGTCTACACTTAAGATTAATGTAAAATGGATGTAATATGCTTGAATGTAATGTCCTAATGCAATAAACTAAAAAGGAAAGATAATTTATTGATGCTAAATCTAAGAAATATGAAGTGCTCGAAAACACATTGTGATATGCAAACATGTGATAAATGACCTAGAAATGCAATCAAAACTAAATAGAAAGTCGTGAAATGAAAGGTGTGCACCTAGAAATGTATTTCAGACTTAAAACAACTTTGATATTCTAGAAATACTAATTTTTAAGCCTTTCGGGACACTTACGCCAAACAGGGTGATAGTCCGTTTTTGGGAAAATTCTGGAAAATTGCCCCAGAGCCCGTTTAGGCCAAATGGGTATCCAAATCTACAAATTTTTTTGAAAAATAGGTTCAATGGGACTAATTCACCACTGTTGGCTACTTAGTCCACTTTTGAATTTCTAAAAATTTGAAAGTGGAACAAGAAGCCCTCGGTCTGCACTTTGGTTCCTGACAAGTGTTCGCTTTTGAAACTTTGATTTTCAGGCCTAAAAGTGACTTTTTGTTGATATTTTGGCTTTGCAGGAAAGGAGAGGTCTTCAAAAAGTCTTCAACCTAGTCATCAATGATCTTCAAACCCTCAAAGTGTCTAAATCTGCAAACACACAATGAAAGAGAAAGAAATAGTGAATGTTAGGGCATGGGGGTTTGCCTTGGTCAAACCCCTTTTTAGGTAATTAAACCAAATGAAGAAAGAATGTAATGAAGCATTAAAAAATGGAGTTAATACCTTTCCATGATGATTGATCTTGATTTTCTGTAGCAATAGATGAAGAATTTTCCCTTGAATGTATTAGGAAGCTATCTTGATGACTCAAAGTGATGAAACGAGCTAGCTTGCTTGAGAAGAATTATGAATGATGAGTGATGAAAGAAATATGAGTGAATGAAATTAGCTCAAATGAGAGGGAAAACCCTATATTTATACACAATTATTCCCTAATTCCTGAAAATACCTCATCACAGGCCGACCTTAGGTCTTAAGGAAAAAAAACCTAAAAGAAATTTTATTTTATTTTGATTTTTGAGCCAAATGGGACTAAGTCACCACCAATGGCGACTTAGTCTGGACACTTGGGCATTTTTAAGTGGGTTTCAAGAATTACGATAATTTAAATAATGTTTATCGTGTTCTTCTTCAACAAGACACTTAAGTAAGGCCTGTAAGTGTATAAAGGGGCCATTTAAAGCATAAGAAAGGTGTAAATATTGATGACAAGCCTAGGAAAGTGTGAAAGTTTGTTACAAGAATTTACAACACTTGGAAATAGGTCTTGGTAAGGTTATTTAGGTGAATTATGATATTATGGTCTTAGAAAAGTGTGAAGATGTGTTACAACACCTTACAACACTTTTACAAGACATCAATCAATGCATTTTATTCAATTTGCAAGGGCCCAAGACCTAATGTGGATGTGAAAAACACCTTTATCAACACCAAATCAAGGCCTTATTAAGTCCAAATTATCATCAATTATTCCCATATCAAGCAAGCAAAAAGGGATACTTTTTTTGTGTCCACAGTTAGCCCCCACTTTAGTGAGAGGATGAACTTGCTTCAAACTCACACTAAAGTAGACATTAAAGAGGGGTCCCATTGTACCAATGCTGATGATAAAGGATGAAAAAGATCAAAGGAGGTTGCGTAAGCCCCCAGGATCCAAGATCCAAAGTCAATCCAACATAAGCAGAAATGACACATGCAAGGTGTATGATTTGCAACAAGACAAGATACATGATCATACAATGGCAAGAAAGAGAAAAGTGAAAAAGAGATGGATCAAGCTTCGACCATTTGTCCAGCTCATTGTGGATTAGGTCTAGGCTATTTGTTTCAGATAGAAAATGCATACTCACTTTGGGGTGATGGAACTCTTGGCTATCTGTCGGGTGAGAAGGCCCAAGTATACTCACTATGGGGCCATGAAACTTTTGGTTTTCTGTGGGGTGAGAAATCCACAAGGTGGCTATGGGGAAAGTCATGCCTTGAAATGGGCTTCCCGCTCAACCATACCAAAGTTATACCTTCTGATAACTTTAATAAGGTGCCACAAAGGAAAATATTTTTTGAGCTCTATGAGGTAAGAAAAACTATGCTTGACACTCATAGACATTGTAAATGCAAGATACTGCAAAGGATTTTGCTTAGTTCATGTAAAGTCTCATCTTAGGGAATATTGTGCTTAATGTCTTCAAGAGAGGAAAAGTGCAAATGGTCTCATCTTGTTTCCAAGAGAGGACAAGTTCAATGTCTTATCCTAGGCAACATTGTACCTAATGCTTCCAAGAGAGGAAATCACAAGAAAAATAAAATCACACAATGAAATGTGAGTGGTGATGTATGCCCCCACTTTAAAGCGGTTGCGAACACCAGTACCATGAGAAATTTCTTTAAAGTAGAAGGAGACATGAGAGCTTACGTGGAAAGCCCTATGCCAAGTCATATGTTTCTGATAAGCTACATCATGAAAACATAAGTATGTCACGTGCAAGCCAATTTAAGACATGTCATCCACATCCCAAGCTTGCTCCTATATGTTCATGAAAGGTTAACGATTAGTCAAAAGTGTCAATGACAAGTGACATACGAGGACAAGGTTACATAACCCCTTGCCCCTACTTAGTGTAGGACAAAGGTGAGCGAAAATGATTAATGAAATGCATGCTAGAGTGAAAATGGGTATCAATTAGAGGAATGGGATGCCCCCACATAAGGAAGAACACCAAACACCTAAAGATGTTGGATTTTACTACTCAAAGCCTTACATTTATTAGTAGAATGACCATAAATTCTATGATATGCACAAAATGAAGTCTTGTAATAGCATTTCTTTCAAGTTCATGAAGGGAGAGATATCAAATGATCTTGGAGAAGTCTCAACAAGATACCCTCTTGATCAATGATAGAAGGTGGTCCTGTAGGTTGTGACAAAGATGTCTCTTGCTTAGATGAATAAAATATCATACCTACGCAAGACTGTTTAGATTGCGAGATTTTATTCTCCCATTTACAGGAGGGTGTAAAATCTAACGAATTCAATTCATTAGTGTTTGGCGAGATGAAATTGACATTAAGTGAAGAGGGTGTTGTTTGTTTCATGTTTTGCAAAGGATGACTGTCAAGACCACTAACGTCGAGGAGTTCAAGATGCTTTATAGTTAAATTAGAAGAATGTTGTGTGAGAGTGTTGACATTGGGTGAAGGCTTGGCGATTTATATTAAAGGAAAATAACCAAGACCATAAGTTGTTTATTGTGTGATAGGATCTATAGGGTTGCAAATACCTTGTTCGTTAGCACCACAGCCTTTTCCACTGTATCCAAGTTGTTTCATAAGTTCATAACCTCATCCATAAAGCTTCTTCATTGCTTTTGGATCGGGTGGTTGTTCATGATTAAGTTCTTCAAAGTTTGTTGTGTAATTTGCTTCCTTGTCTAAAGTGGTTGAGGTTGATGCTTTCAGAGGATTATTCAAGTTTTGTGTTGACATGACTGCTTTTTTGTTTCCTTCAATTGAATCATTGTTTATGATCTTGTACTCATCCATGAGTGTGAGTGTGAAGTCGAAGGAACCCCAATCATCATTTAATAGCTTTGTGTGTTGTTCTTTATTTGGTTGTTGTACGGGTTCCACATGTGTAGTTGATGTTGATGTGTTTAAGGGAGTTTCCTTGAGTTTCTCAAACTGTAAGACACTATAAGGCTTAGGATTGACATCAAGGGTGTATACTTTGTTGTTGTAAATGTATTTCATTTTTTGATGAAGAGTGGAAGGCACACCTTTCATTGCATGAATCCATGGTCTGCCTAAGATAAGATTACATGAAAGTTCATGAGGCATAACGTGGACTGGTGTATTCAAGGTGGCCAGTCCAACTATAAGAGGTATAATGATCACCCCAAGCGGTTTCTTTGCGACATTGTCAAATCCCTTAATAGATAAAGAATTAGGTCAAATGGTTGATTGATCAATGCCAAGCCTATTTAGAAGGCTCACACTACATGTATTAAGGGTAGAACCAGTATCTACAAGAGTTCTCTTTATCCCTGTGGTTTTGTATTGAGCTATGATCATGAACACATCATTTTGTTTTTGCACATCCAAAGAGGGGAGTTCACTTTGGTGGAAAACAATGTCAGCGTTGTGTCCTTGAAGTATAGATTCTATGTCATTTGGTTGCACATTAGAAGGGATAGGAACTTGTTGTAAGGCTATTTGAAGCATAGTGTGATAGGTAGGTGAAGTCTGAAGTAAATCCCATAGGGATATATTTGCGGGAGTACTCTTTAGTTGTTCAACAAGATCATACTCCCTTAATCGAGGAGCACTAGGTAGTATAGAATTAAGAAAAGGTAAAGAGGTCGGGGTGGGTTGTTGTGGTTGTGGATTGTTTCTAGTTTTGTATGTATGAGCAACGATATTATGACTCGGTTGCTACGACACATTATTCTGAGGTGGGTAAAGGGTAAACTTGGGTTTAGGTGGAGGTGGAGGTTTATGTGACGAGGGGTAAAGGATGAGTTTAGGTTGGTGATGAGTTTGTTGTTTGTGTGAAGGGAGATATAGAATGAGTTGAGGTTGAATGATATTAACATCCCTTGGAAAATGAGAGTCCAACATAGGCTCTTTATCTTCTATCAAGGGCATATCATTATTTTCAATGTTAGCTTTGTCTTGTATCATGATATTCTCCCTAGAAGAAGAGTTTTTAGGAGAAAAACAAGCCACATGTTCTTGACAAGTAAGGCTTGGTTCTTCCAAAATAACTTCATTGCCAATAAGGGAGTTATTAATGGTTGAATTTGTTTGATTGTTGATAGTGGGGAGATTAGAAGAAGACTCTATTTGATTCTAATACTTCTTTAAGGTCTCACTTGCTTGTTCCATATTATCTACCCTAATATGAGAGCTTGTAATATATTTACCAATAGCTTCATCACAAGTAAGGGAGGCATCAAGAGAAGGACCACTATGATTGTCAAATAAGTTGTCCCAAACGATAGGAGCATTAGGGAAGGGAGCGACAAGATTCTCATGACTCTTAATAGGAACATCTTCTAAAACCAACCTATCATCATGACATCGAGGAGGGATATCAAGAGAAGAACAAGTTTGAGTATCATGGTTAGAGAGACTAGGTAAGGTGATGTTTAGGAATGTTTCTATGATCTCATGTTCTTGTTGTCTAACATCTTCCAAAGGGGAATGAGGATATGGACAATCAAGACTCTCAATGCTTGTATCTTCCTTCACCAAGATACCTTCATCACTAATAGGAGAGGTATCAGGAGAAGAACAAGTATGATTGAACATTATGATTGTCTACACTAGCATTCTCACCAATGGGTAATGTAATATTAAGGATTGTGTCAATGGTTTGAACATGTTTCTTAATGACCTCATCGTTGTAATCAAAATTGAACTCATAAGAGGGGATGTTGTATTTATGAAATGCATTTTTAACCAAATAAAAACCACATCTCTTGAAAGAAAACATGCTATCATGGAAAAGTGAAATTTAATGACTTAAAATGAAATGTTTAAATGCAATTTTTAGATGTGAAATAAGGTAATTTTCTAATTACATTACACATCAACCTGAAATATGAAATGTTGGAAATGCAAATTTGAAATTAAACAATGCATGAAATGAGCTAATTTAGGCTAGATCTAATGAAATGCATGTTACAAAAACTCAGCCAACTGATACAGGTAGTTTATGGCAGCAAACATAAGCTTAAAAACAAGGTTTTCAGCTCTATAAAAGGCAGTTTCAGGGCTGAACAGGGACTAAGTTGCCCAAGGTGGTGAATTAGTCCCAGTAGGGATTTTTTTGAGATTTTTGAGATTTTTCGGATGGATTTTGGCGGTCTCTGTATTGTATAATGTAGTCCTAAGATGCAAATGCAAAATTTTAGAGATTTTCAATGATTTAAGATGCAAAAATGCTTGTAATTGAAATGATTTCAAAAATCACTACCCTTAAATGATGTTTTTGACCTAGATGCATAAAAAATGTCCCTAGAACTTTCCAAACTTATAGTATATGATACTAGGAGGCTTATGAAGCACATAAATGAGGTTTCTGATGCTATAACAAATAGTTAAAAATCTGGACTGGGACTAAGTCGCCTAGAATGGCGAATTAGTCCCAGTTAAGGTTTTTTCAAAAAAAAAAGAATTTTTTAATGGGTTTTGATGTTGTTTAGTATGTATGACTTGAATACTAAAAGAAAATGTAGTTTTTTTTGCAATGATTTAAAATGCAAAAATGCAAACTATATGCACTTTTACTAATGCAATATTTTAAAACCTTAGAATACAAACTAACTAATGCAAAATGTAATGCAATTTTAATGCAAGCTAATTCTAGGATGATGAAGGAATCCAAATCAGAAAATAAGGGATTCAAAAGTCGGATTCACCAAAATGCGGACAATGATTTTGGTACCCAAATGCTCTCACATTTCTAGGGTTTTCACCTAAAAGGAGAGAGATGGGCGAAAATGCTATTGTCTACACACAAGATTAATGTAAAATGGATGTAATATGCTTGAATGTAATGTCCTAAAGCAATAAACTGAAAAGGAAAGATGATTTATTGATGCTAAATCTAAGAAATATGAAGTGCTGGAAAACACATTGTGATATGCCAACATGTGATAAATGACCTAGAAATGCAATCAAAACTAAATAGAAAGTCATGAAATGAAAGGTGTGCACTTGGAAATGTATTGCAGACTGAAACAACATAGAGATTCTAGAAATACTATTTTTTAAGCCTATTGGGAGACTTACACCAAACTGGGCGATAGTCCTTTTTTGGGAAAATTTTGGAAAACTACATCAGAGCTCGTTTCAGCCAAATGGGTATTGAAATCTACAAAAACCTTCAAAAAATAGGTTCAATGGGAATAAGTCGACACTATTGGTGACTTAGTCCACTTTTGAATTTCTAAAAATTTGAAAGTGGAAACGGAAGCCCTCGGTCTGCACTTCGGTTCTTGACAGGTGTCCGCTTTTGAAACTCTAATTTTCGGGCCTAAAAGTGACTTTTTGTTGATATTTTGGCTTTGCAGGCAAGGAGAGGTCTTCAACAAGTCTTCAACCTAGTCATCAATGATCTTCAAACCCTCAAAGCGTCTAAATCTATAAACACACAATGAAGGAGAAAGAAATAGTGAATGTTAAGGCATGGGGGTTTGCCTTGGTCAAACCCCTTTTTAGGTAATTAAACCAAATGAAGAAAGAATGTAATGAAGCATTAAAAAATGGAGTTAATACCTTTCCATGATGATTGATCTTGATTTTCTGTAGCAATAGATGAAGAATTTTCCCTTGAATGTATTAGGAAGCTATCTTGATGACTCAAAGTGATGAAACGAGCTAGCTTGCTTGAGAAGAATTATGAATGATGAGTGATGAAAGAAATATGAGTGAATGAAATTAGCTCAAATGAGAGGGAAAACCCTATATTTATACACAATTATTCCCTAATTCCTGAAAATACCTCATCACAGGCCGACCTTAGGTCTTAAGGAAAAAAAACCTGAAAGAAATTTTATTTTATTTTGATTTTTGAGCCAAATGGGACTAAGTCGCCACCAATGGCGACTTAGTCTGGACACTTGGGCATTTTTAAGTGGGTTTCAAGAATTGCGATAATTTAAATAATGTTTATCGTGTTCTTCTTCAACAAGACACTTAAGTAAGGCCTGCAAGTGTATAAAGGGGCCATTTAAAGCATAAGAAAGGTGTAAATATTGACGACAAGCCTAGGAAAGTGTGAAAGTTTGTTACAAGATTTTAAAACACTTTGCAATAGGTCTTGGTAAGGTTATTTAGGTGAATTATGATATTATGGTCTTAGAAAAGTGTGAAGATGTGTTACAACACCTTACAACACCTTTACAAGACATCAATCAATGCATTTTATTCAATTTTCAAGGGCCCAAGACCTAATGTGGATGTGAAAAACACCTCACAACACCAAATAAAGGCCTTATTAAGTCTAAATTATCATCAATTATTCCCATATCAAACTAGCAAAAAGGGATACTTTTTTCGTGTTCACAATAGTATCCTTTAAAGTCCTAGGAAATAGTTTTGCTAACAGTTTATCATCAAGGAAAAAATCACTACATAAGGTGACTTGTAGGCATTAACATGGTTAGAAGGATCTCCCTTCCCTCCATATTTCTCAAATCTAGGCATCTCTACTCCTTGTGGCATTGGTGTTCACAATATTTCCAAAGACAATGGGTTTCTTCGAACATAATAGGTGGGTGGTCCATTCTGATTTTGGTTTATGGTGGAGATTTGTTTTTTGCATGGATGGAATAGTTTGGAAAAGTTGTGTTATGAGAGGGTTGAATTATAAGTAGTATGTGGTGGAAGTGAAATTGGTGATGGAGTGTATGTAGTGCTAGGGAAGGTGAATGTAATGGTTATAGATGGTATTGTAGAAGAGGATAGAACATGCGATGCCACATAGGAATGAGGGATACTAGCAAGAATACTCGAGGAAGTAATCACATTACTAACTTGTTGCAATGTTGTTGTGACTTGAGGAGTGGTATAGGTAGGTATTGAGGCTATGGTTGAGGGAGGAGGAGTTTGAGGTCCTTCTTGACTTACTACAGTGTTTGCTGGTTGAGGAGCACTAGTGGTTAAAGGAAGATGTTTTGTATATATCTCAACTATGTGTTTCACAATGTCCAATCCTTCACTTTCAAGCATGCGATGGATGTTTTCTATGGTAGGAATTGTAGTGGCTAAAATGTTTTCAAGGATTACTTGATGTTGGAGATGTGTTAAGTCCTCATGAATGTGAATTATTTTGTCTTGTAGGATATGATTAGTTTGTGTTTCTATTTGCATGTTATTAGAAGGCAAAGAATTGCTAAAGGTATTATCCATGCCTAGTGTACTAGTTGCAATACTAGGAGTGAAAGCTTTAGATAACTCAAGATCCACAACGAGTGTGTTATCATGGGATAACATGAGTCTCAAACATCTTCTCATTAAGGTATTAGCAATAGGACACCAAACACTCATGCAAAGGTTTCTAAATGCGGGGTGAATGCAAATGCAATGTAAACTAACAATAAGAAAATGCTTAAAGCTAAAATTCTCGAAAGTAAAACTGAAATGCAGAAACAACAAAAAAAAACTCAAAAATTACAGATTAAATGCCAAAAAATACAGTGAAAAATATGCAATTGGACTAAGTCGCCCATATAAACTGAAATGAGTTTAGGGAGTGATTTTATGCTTTTTAAGTTTTCAGATGCAAATATAATATATGAAAATGCAGTTTTTTTAAATTTTTTAATGAAATAAAGTGCAAAAATGCAAGCTAGATGAGATTTTTAATGCAATTTTTAAAACCCTAGAATGCAATTTAAATAATGCAAAATGCAATGCAATGTTGATGTAAGCTATTCCTAGGATGTAAATACACTGTATATCAGAAATGTGATGTTCAAAATGTAGGTTCACCAAAATGAACTATAGATTTTGGGGATAGGGCTCTCTTACACTTCTAGGGTTTTGCACCTAAAAGGAGAGAGGAATTACAAAAACCTTGATGGCTCACTAAAGACTTCTACAAATATGATTGAAATATATCAAAGGAGAATGACCTAAATGCTGAAAACTGATAAAAGATGTTAAGTAATGAATGAAAACTAAAGAAATGTAAAGTGCTCAAATGAAAACACATTTTGATATGCAAAATGACCTAAATATGCAAATAAACTGTAACATGAATTAATGAAAATGAAGAGGTGCACCTAGAAATTGGAAAGTGATGGAGAGGAGCTTTGGAATCCTACAAAAATTACTATTGAAGCCAACTGGGACACTTACGCCAAGCTGAGCGACTTAGTCCTATTTTGAGGAAATTCTATTGGAGTAGGTTTAAGCCAAAAGGGTACTCAAAACTACAAAAACCACTTTTCAAGCTTGTTAGTGGGACTAATTCGCCACTGATGGCGACTTAGTCCACCTCCATATTTCAGGAAATTCAAAGGTGCAATCTGTAACTCTCAATCTGCACTTCAACTCCTGACAGGTTTCTAGATCCGAAATTGCAAAATCTGACCTGTAGGTGTTCTCCAAGCTTCTTTTAGGGTTTTGTTGACTTTGAATGCCTTTGATGAATTGTCGACAACTTTTCACACCTTTCTCTTTGACAAATCTGCACACAAGACCTGCAAAACACATGCAAAGAGAGGGAAAAAGTGTTAAGAGTTAGTGAATAGGGGTTTGCCTTGGTTGAACCCTGGTTTGGTAATTAAACCCTTGAAAATGAAATGAAATGAAATGAAAAGAGAATGATGAATGAACAAAATTCAATGCTACAACTCACCAAACCATTGAAGTAGAAATATGAAGATATGCAAGTAGAAGCTCTAATGGATGTAGACTTTGAAATACCTGGAATGCTTAAGTGAATGATTAATAATTGCTTGAATGATTAAGTGAATGAATGGGGGTGAAATGAGAAGAAAAACCCTATATTTATACATGATTATACAAAATTTCCCAAAAATACCACATCATAGGCCAACCTCAAGGTTTAGAGAATATTATCCTGCCAAAATTTTAAAATAATTTTGATTTTTGGGCCAAGTGGGACTAGGTCACCCCTAGTGGTGACTTGGTCCCACTTAGGAATTTTAAGTGGGTGTTGGGAATTAGAGTGTATTAAATGATGTTTAATGGGATTATTCTAAAAAATACACTTAAATAGGGCCTGTAAGTGTATGATGGGGCCATTTAGGCATAAGAATGGGTCAAATTATTGATGAAATGTCTAGAAAAGCATGAAAGTTTGTTACAACACTTTAAAACACTTTGAAATAAGACTTGGTAAGTGATAAAAAGAGGTTATTTAAGTGAATTATATTAATAAGGTCCTAGAAAAGTGTGAAAATGTGTTACAACACTTTTACAAGGCATGATAAAGTTCTTATTGATTCACAAGGGTCCAAGACCTAATGTGAATGTTTTGACCACATTACAACATTAAATCAAGGCAAAACTAGGCCAACGTCCATAAGAAAGACCCAAATGAGCATGAAAATGTTCAAAGATACATTTTTATACGCTACAGTTTGAAATGTTCTTGTGCCAAAATGGTAGGAAGAGGAAGACCTAGGAAAACTGCAAAGAAGTCAGTACCCAGAAACTTACCTAGTTTAGTGGCTAAGAAGGAGTCGTTTGCAAAGGTCAAAATACTTGAGAATATCAACTACATGGGGGATGCATGGCTTGTTGAATCCAAAACCCTAGTTGACGCACTTAAGTGTATTAAGCTAGTAAAGAAACAACGGGAGAAAGCATCAATGAAGGCCATTGTACCAATCTCTATTGTCAAACTAGTTAAACTGTTTGCACATAGTGAAATGCCTTTTGGTTGTGATCATAATCTGGACACCTAAGTAAGGAGGTTATGGAGTACTTGCATGTACATCCACCCTTCAAGTTTGTATTAGTTGACTTTGAGAGTGAGGAAGAACTTGAGGAGATACCATTATCTGATAATGACCTATAGTCACAAATGGTCAAGAAAAAATGTACTAAATAAGGATGTTATATAAATTCATTGAATAATATATGAATTTTTGAAAATTTTGTCAAATATCTCTCTCTATTGGATTAAGAAATAATCTATGAGTATTATTTATTATTCTTAATGCAATGCTAAATTAGAGGATCTAATTAAATGCATAAAAATGAAACTTCAGGTGAAGTAGAAAAATAAACATGGTACGAACCAAAACTAACCCTAGAGGAAGTCAAGAGGTATCCCATCCTTTTGATAATCCTAATGCAAAACTGGACCAAATTTTGGCAATGTTAAACAAAACAAGGGATAGAATTGGCACCTTGGAGCAAGAGGTTAGGGTCCAAAGTAGGCCTGAAAAGAAAGCATCTCATGAAGGAGAAGATGGGAATAGGCATGAGCACACCACCCAAAGTGGGTGTGATAAAAACAACTCTGATTCGAGAGCTGATAATGAGAAGAGAAATCAATTAGCACTTGATTTATCAAGGGACGTGAAAAAGGTAACCCCACCAAAGTTTGATGGAACAGTGAGCGGTGATACAATAGAGGCTTGGCTCACAAAAATGGAGAAGTACTTTGAAATAAGAAATTATTCTAAAGTTACTAAGGCGGCTTGGGGAGCTTACCAGTTGGTAGGAGAAGCATCCACTTGATGGATGAACAAGAAAATGGAGTTGGGGTTAAGTTCTTTGAGCTTAACGTGGGATCAATTCATAGTCATCTTTAGGAAAAGATGGTTACCATAACTTTTCTTCAATCAGAAGCTTACTAATTTCCAAAATTTGCAACAAGGAGACTTGTCGATAGTGTAGTATTGGGAAAGTTTTACACTTCTCTTGAAATATGTACCCCGATACCAAAAAGATGAAAGGTTCAAAATAAGGAAATTCATCATGGGGTTGAATGCACAAATTGGAGAAGTAGATGTTCATTGTTACATCCCACCCTAGTTACTAAAAAGAAACTACATTTTACATTGAGTAATTAATGATATGAATATGGAAATTATGAGTCATTTATATTGTGATGAAATTATGCAATGATATGTCCATGCTTTCATGGGATTATGACATTATGTGATGAATTGGATGAAATCTTATGAAAGGAATCTCTCTTCTTTTAAAGCAAATTTTGTTGAGAATGTAATGTTGAGTATGCTAAAGTAATTCTCCAGTCTAACTACTGTTGTTTTCCTAAGTGATCATGTAGTAAAAACTAAGCACTTCCAAGAGAAAGAGGGGGAGTATCACCTGGGAGGAGGGAGATGTTGAGGATTCTCTGATTATGCCATCTAAGCAAGCGATGGTCATGTAATGATCGATAAACCTAATGAGTCTAGGGGATGTTTATGGCAAGCTTTGAGGTAAGCCAATCTGAGTTAGTATGTTGTGGTGGTAACCATTTTGTCTAAGGATGACCATTTTAGGGTTCTTTGGTCAATCACGTACGTATAAATCAATATGTGAATGTACATACATATTCATGTTGATGTCCACATGTTCCACATCGTTTTGATGTGATAATTTTGATTGGCATAGTAACTCTGTAATGATGTATTGACCAATGTCGTATATCAAACCATAATGTTCTAATATTGGTTGATTATTATTATTATCTTTACTTTAATTATTTGATAGTTGAGTCGGCCATGGGATTACATATATAGCTCGACTCCTTATTAAGGAGCATTATTGTATTCTAAAAGGTGGTGGGTTTATATATCCATCCTTTTGTCTTAACTTCGAATGGAAGCATGCATTAGTAAGGAACTTGAGTCAGTTTAGTGAGTCGGCATAGCTATTCCAATTTAAATATTTGTTTTGCTTAAATATTAAGTAAGACTTAATCTCAGCCACGTCGACAACACTTTGGAGGAAAAAGTTAATATCTTCCAAAGATTTTAAACCAATATGGGTCGCGGCATAGAGGCAATCGGGTATCTGAATTTTATCATTTAAATGCTCTTATTACCATTCAAGGCCGTGGATATGCACATGAGGTAGCATGCACGTTATGAGTTACAAATATTTCTCACCAACTATTTAATAGATGGGAACATGCAACATCATGTAAGGTTTGGGAATCTTCAGCAAAAACTAATTTTTAAACTGTCTCTTGCCCTTATCTACTTGAGTTATACTTTGGCAGCACGGGAATCTGATCTGCATAGTAAAATCAGTTATATCATCACCTATCGGATAATCTTGGCGAAAGAATAATCACCATTGGTTTGCAACCGTTTGGTAACTAAAAATCGAACCAAATCATTTTGTGTGTATAAATATGCAAATATTAATTTGTTAGGGGGTTGGAAAATGGTCTCCACGAGAAGAGATATTGTACAAAAGAGAGGAAACCTTAATTGGTAAAACAATAATCACTGGCTGATTTGAATTGATACACATTATTTTGGGCTTGGTATGAGTCTATCACATGAAGGAATAGAAGTGAACTACTGAGCATTGTAGGTATATAAGATTGAGAAAAGAGCTTAAACCTTTTCGTTAAGCAGAGCACGGCTTCACACAGCCAAATAATTACGAGTGAGTAAACTAGAAGCTTTTCTTTATTCCTTTTAATCACTATATGCTAAGTGCAGGTGGAGAATAGAGTTTGAAGCTTAGTTAAGAGCAATCTTGATAGCTATTAATTTCTCAAAGAATCTTTTCTTTGTTTATAGAGTCAACATGACTAAACATTTGTATTTTGATGGGTTCAAGAAAGTTTGAACTAGTGTACTCTACATGAGAGTCTCCATACATTGTCTATCTTGCCTTATTGGGGTATGTGGAAACGACCTCAAGGAAAATTTGATGGTCTTTTATTTATAATAGGTTATATCGAGCTGAATGTGGATTGTGGGTTTCTTACATGTATTCTTCCCTTATTGGTTAAGTTCATTTATGGTCTTGAAATACATCTAGGTTTTCTTAATTCAATCAAAAGACATCTTGAGTTAGTAAAGACATTAGTGGGATGCTAGAACCTAGTAATGGAGGCAGTTTAGCCCTATTTAATGTCATGCATGCCTCTTGCTTAAGTGTCTAAACTCCAGGTGGAGAAAGATCATTTCTTGGTAGTTTTAGAAAGATTTAAGTTTAGTTCATGGTAAATATACTCTCTTCTTTCTCTAAGAAATTGTTGTTATCAGTTTAATATTTAAACCTATCATTAAATACAAAGATATTGCCTTCAAGTCCTTGGAAGGTACCATGGAAAACAAATAACGAACTAAAGGCTTTTGTGAGTAGGGAACCAAACTTATTTGGAAAATTAAAAATAAGAACTTGTAAACAACTAAGCTCAGATGGGAGCCATAGTTGCAAGATTTTCAAAAGGGTTGATGATAGATTCTTTGTTCTCTGTTGGGATGAAGGACTAGTGACTCATGTGTTACTTGAAAAGTAATTGGTATAGTTTTTGGTATCCAAACCCTTCTAGAGTTTCATAATAAGTTCCATAACACTAGTAGATGGTTTACTGAAAAGAGAGTCCCTTATAATCCATGACCAATCAAGTCATGATAGTAGCTTTGATAATGGTATTCCAAGAAACCACTTGTATCCTTTGACCTTGAACTAGTGGTGGGAGCCAAGTCCTGAGAGTTACATCAAGTAACACAGGGGTTCAAAGAAAATTCAAACATTTATATTTATGTGAATTTATTGAAAGATGGGGCTAGTTGGTCTATGATTGTCTTACCTTTAGCTAACACGATATCAATGAGATATATAAAGACTAAATCCTAAAAGAAGTTATATTCTTAACGAAGTTCTAGCCATTATAGTGAAGACTTTGTCTATGTAATATTCATACTATATTATGACCAGGAAGGTCAAGAAGATACCATTTTGTAGCAAGATTTGCTTAAAGATTATATCACAAGAGAAATCACTCTCAAGGGTTAGGGTTAAGACTCGAGCAAGTGGTTGTAGCTAAGACCCATGGGTTCAAGAATGGTTTGACACCTTATAAACTTAGATGAGTTATGTTAGTAAGACAAGTTTTGTCATATTATAAGTTCTTTATATTTATTCATCAGGTGGAACGGTTAGTTCCAACATGCCCTAGGT